>JASANB010005729.1:0-13148 GCA_030248155.1 Sabatieria punctata
GATTAGAGTAGCGTTACTATGTTCAACAGTTATACTTACCTACTTTCAACGCTCCTCAAGGCGGTAGAGTAAAGGCACAAACAAGCAAGCATAAAAAGTTGTTTTGTGCAATTCTAGCGCTCAACACTAGCTAGCTACCGCTTTTATAGCGCGCAAGGTAAAGACGCAAAATGACGAATCGACTAGCTAGGTCCAGTTTAGTTAATCGTTGCCAGTTCGCAGAATACTTAACAGAAAGCTTGCGCCCAGGTGGTGTAGTTGTAGTGCTTTCTTCGTGAAACGAGTCAGTTCGCCAAACCGGCTAAATAGCATTTTATTAATCAGCAACATTTCACAACTCCGGTTTCTTACAAGCCAAAGAGGCGAATAGATCTAGATTTGTCACTAGTTTGCAGAACTCATTCTACATAAACAAAAAATTTGCGCCACTGGCGGCCCTGTTAGAAAACCGGATCCAGTATTTGACTGACAGACAGTTTTTATATAATATTTTCTTCTCTATTTGTTTACGAGCCATGCCGCCTTGAGACCGTTGCACAAACAAAACTGATATTTTTCGAATATTGCGCCAGCACCATGAGGAGGCTGGGTGTAATTTTAATGAAATCCAGATAAATGCAGAAGCGAATGCCAAAATTGAGGATCAAGTAAAATGAGTCTAATCAAGTCAAGCCTTTATGTGGAAAGGTTCATTTTCCAATGTGCAAATTAGTGTTCAGAGAAAAGTTAGCGCAGGTTAGGTAATCAGATGGAACGCAGTTCGAGTGCTGACATGCCTCTAAGAAAATCGTCTGCTTACCGATTTTGCGGTGACTAAATTTTATCATACGAATACAAACAGTAAGCAGTGCAGTGTAAATTCACAAATAAACGGTCTTGATTAAAATTAGCCAATTATCACAGCCTCGTTTGACATGCAAACTAAAATAATGGCGTTCGTAGCAGGATCACTTTTCCCAGAAGAATCGGTCGCAGACACATCCGCTGGGCTTGGAGCAGCGGCCGAAGAAGAAGCTCTTCACTCTGCACTTCCACCAACGGTAGCAGTCACGAGTGCACTGCCAACTCGGACGCCCCGCCTCCACCACACTCTCCATCCCACACACACTCAGCACCAACAACACCACCAGCAGTTTGGCATTCATCTCTGAAAACTTCTCATCTACTATACATCTTATGTAAACAGCTCATTCCAATGGGATTGGGTTGGGGATCTGAGCTGAGCCCGAACTCCGGGGAGGGGTAGAGTACTAAAAATCGGCTAACACTCGCTATTTTAGGTTTAGGTTTATTTCGCCCAAACACAGAAAAAGAACCCAATTCAAAATGTTGGGGGGGCAGACAGACAACCATGTATTGGTCTTGTGTTGCCGAGCAGTGGCGTATCCAGGGGGGTGTAGGGTGTGTACACCCCCCCTTTGCGGTGGAGGTAGGAAGAAAAAGTCTGTCAAAAATATAAGAAACTAATGAATTATGTACTAAAACTGTCTAATTTGTGCTCAGAATGCCTTCTAAATGCGTTTTTGAAGGCTAAATTTTCAAAATTTTCTCGCCCTGGTAAGCTCGGAATGCGTTTTAAATGCGTTTTTGAAGGCTAATTTTGCTAAATTTTCTTGCCCTGGTTGGGCAGCGGCCCAACCAGGCACTTTCAAAATTTTACACCCCCCTTTCCAAAATCCTGGATACGCCACTGTTGCCGAGGTTAGATCAAACATTGGCAGCTACTAATTCTTTTTGTAAACAGACTAAGAGAATTTGAATTGACAACTTCACTAAACAGGTAAATTATTTCATAGCCGGATGGTTCTGACTGCGAATGAGAACTTTCTACAGTTGAGGTTTTTCTTTAAAACCGGTAGATACAGTTTTTATCAATACCCCCTTGTACATACACATGGTTTTAGCCCATTCAAAATAGTCTTCAAAAAACATCATTCAGTCCGTATACAATTCGGTATATGTGCTGTAAGTCAATGATAATCTGTCGCGTTTCTAGAGTCTACAAGTCAAATTTTCAAAGTCGGTCAATATAGAAACCCTTTAGGCTTATTAAATACAGCTAAAAATCGCTGAAAGGATCCCATGGTGAGAAGGGATTTCAGGAAAATAAGGGAAATCTACAGTACAGTACAGGAGCGAGCCATGCGTTTTATGCTCAAGCTTAAAAGTACCATACCATGCTACATAGTTACTAATTTTTTACCGTTTTTTACAACATTCAGCTCGAAAACCGTTTCTGTCTCATATCAAATCAAAACCGATGGGCCTATGTGGAGTCGAGCTCTGAACATGCGGTCGTAAGGGCAGTAAATTTCAGACTGAATGAAACATACGCACTCTATTACACAGTTTACCTTTAGCGTTGTTGAACACAATAAAAGGTCTAGAGAAACCAGAGCGAAACGTACAAAGACGATTGGATTGGCTCTAGGAGCTTCTCATTTATAGGCACCCAGCCCACACTTTTCGACAAACGCCAGTCGTCATCAGTTTTGTGAATTTTGTTTAAAAAATGGGCCGAACTGGTGGGAATAATAAAGAACTGCAGTGATTAAAAGATCTGCGTTTGTTTACTTTCTTTGTGAAACCTGTTTGTACCGGCCACTTCGCCAAACTGCGGGCTTGAAAATTTTATAAACTACGCAACGTACTCGTCATTCTTTCGCAAAATTAGATCTAAATCATTAGGTCAGCCGAGTGACGCATATTATTGAAAACGTGATTCTGTGCCTACGTAGATTGCACTACTATGTACGTATCTTGACAGCGCTATAAAACTAACTAAACTCCCAAAAACACTCCAATACTGGTCCGTTTCGTCATACTATACAGATGCAGTGTCCATCCAGCAACCAGAAACCGTACAAAATCGCTCTTCTAATTTGTTCTAAAGCGAGATCTTTCCGCCGGCGACAAAAATCTACAAAAATGTAGTTAAAAATTGAGCATTTTTTTGTCGCCGCCCTTTTTTATGTTGAATTTTCAATGGCAGGAATGTGTAAATGATTGTATTAGTGTAGAACTACTATAACAATGCAGGAGAGCGCTCAACCGGCGGAAAATGTGGAAGAAGGTCGCAAAAAATTTCTGTTGAGCAGAAAATTTTTACCTACACGGAGCGACAGTTTTTCTACAGAAAAGTCGCCTGGTGATCTTTTTTTACACGAGTGTGAAAGCACCTTTAGTGCTGTGCTCACTGCCTGGCAATTTGCTCGTACTGACACGCAATGGCAAGTTTCTGCTTGGCATCATGATTCTTACACTACAAAGGGGTGGGGCTAACAGATCCATTACAATTTTTCGGTCTCCTGCACATTTTTTGCTCAACGACTGTTCGAGTGAATCGTGCGGCAAGGATACAATAGATAAAAAATGTCGATCGACGTTTCTGGGTTTAACTCAAAACACTTCGTTCTCTGTCTGTTCTTTAACGATTTACATCAAATTTTCGGGGTTTCTCTGTAAAATCAGGAAAATGACGATTCTGAATGAGTACACTCGATTTTCGAAAACACTGAGGGGAACATTTATATGCCGTGGAACAGAGTTTCGATATCAGTGTCAGGTTTAGTGATGCAACCGGGAGCGGAATACCGGGATTCGGGAAAACGGGATTACCGGGAAATGAGAATACCAGGAAAAACCGGGAAATACCGGGATTACCGGGAATATCGGGAAATCGATCAAAACGCATGCAGCATGATAAAACATAAATGTTTTCAACATCCGGTTTAGCTACTGATACCATTTCTAGTCGGTTTTCTCAAGGATTTTCTCTCATAACGGGCTAAATTACAGTATACTGTACTGTGAGATCAGATTTATGTTGAATGGGTCAGCGGGTTGGTTTGGCAGGCACCAGGCAGCTCGATGTCGATTGGACCAAAAGAGTTGTGTAGCAATAGCCAATCAATGACTGGCTTTGCTCAACTGAAGGCCTTTATAAAGTTGGAAGTTCAGAAAATAAAGTTTACGGCCTAAACCAATATAAAAATACAACGTATTTGGAACAAAAGGAAAAGCTGAAAAACATGGCTGTTCGCTCAGATTGAGCAAGTAGCAGTCATCTGAAAACTTATTCAAAGTTTTGCGTGCTGCTGGTAGTGGCAAAAGAAAGTTGGATATACAGTAGACGTCACTGAAATACAACATAGTATCTGCAAAAACTGTCAATAGTGCTATAAAATATATTTCCCGGTATTCCCGGTATTTCCCGGTATTAGAGAATGGTGAACCGGGATTGGAAACCGGGAGTGAAAATACCGGGAATTCCCGGTTCTTCGGGAAATACCGGGATCCCGGTTGCATCACTAGTCAGGTTCATTAATTTAATTAATGAACTTTGTGCTTTCTTTCTCTGTTGTTTAACAATTGATTCAGTGCTTTGATTCTACGTAGAAGGGTCAGCCGGCACAGTTGGTGTAGTGGTTTAGGCCACAAAGCCACTGTGTGCGTGATCTTGCGTTCACCCACTCCGCGGGCAAGTTTCTTGCCGCAAAGAGTTGGTCGTCGGCACAAAGCCCCACCCAGCCACCGAAAGCTATTGACAGCGAGTAGGTGGATGGGGACCGTCTGGAGCTGCCGTTGCACATAAAGCTACAATAGCAAACACAGATGTGTTGGGACAAACCGGAACAGGGACAGCTAGCACTGAGACCCGTCCGGACTGGCACCGAACATGTGTGCCGCCTAGTAGCGAAGGCAGGATAGAATGTCGGTGTGCGTAATGGCCTCGCAGTGCGGCCTAACGCAGGGTCCGCCCGGACAATCCATCCATCCAAGAAGGGACAGATTTTTAACTATGGCATATTTAGGCTCGTGAACATCTCTAGGCCATTGCAATCAAGCTCAACTGTGTTGTGCTCAACAGGTTCGTCCAGGTGAAAGGTATGTAGACCGGTATGACAGTATGACTGCGGCATTTCACTAACCCTGGCAGCTAGAGAACGCATAAGTCACGTTCACATTACACACATGCGCACCCACCCGCCTTAGGCTCGTTTTAATTAAGTGGTTGCGTCAATCAACTGGACGCAATTACCGAAACCATCTGCTGGTCAGAATCTCATCACTTCTAATCGAAATGGCCAACGAGAGCAAGTCAACTCCGGATCAGGCTCCTCTCCAGTTCTACGTCTACATAGTGCAAGGCTTCATCATCTTTGTCTTCAACGCTCTCATAGTAGCAGCCATCCTGAAGAAGGAAGAACTGCGTGAGAAAAAAGAGTATCTGATTGCATGCGGTTTAGCCTTTGCAGACGCACTGTTAGGGCTGGCCTTTTTCGTTACAGGACTCACTCGTGTGCGTCTCTGGCAGACCAACACGCAGAATGAGTTGAAGAGCAGTTTTGAGTGCATGATGACTGCTCAATCTCTGTTGAGATTCACCAGCACCCCTCTTGCAAGCCTGATGCTAGTGGCCATTTCGGTCGACCGGTTGTTTCTCATGGCCTCACCCCTCCGCTACTTTTCTTTCGGACGAGGCTATGCTTTCGCTTTTGTGGGGGGTTTCTATGCTTTCGGACTGGGCAACACCGCTTTTTTCATACTTGTCTCCTATATCAACCGGTTCCGAGGCACCTATCCGGCCGTTTGCCAAGCGCCCTACGCCTTGGCTCGGACTGTGGCATCCAAGTACAACTATCTCCAGCGAGCGGGAAGCGGAACACTCAGCGTAATACTGTATCTGCTTGTTCCGCTGGCATACAAACTGCGCGGCACCAACCAGCAGATTCAAACGCAGAAAAAGCTGATAAAAACTTTTGGAATATCTGCTTTCTTTACGTTCGTGTTTTTCGTTTGTCCCAACGTTGTCAAAACAGCCTTTGCCGACACTCTGCCCCCGGTACTGTGGCAGATCGTGGGGCCTTGGGGGGCGGTGGTGCAAAATATCAATCCCATGCTAAACTTTATTTTGTACACCCTGCGTCATAAGGATATCAGACGGGCTGTACTGGAGTTGTTCGGCGTTCAACATACTGCTGCTGTTTCTCCTGTTGTCCATGTGCAACCTTTCAATCAGCCATAAATCAATCTAAGTCAAGTTATTAAGTTCGAAAGGAACATATGTACGCCTGAAAACTACACTATATATTTGTTTCCATTGTTGTTGTTGTAACTTTTTGTCCTTTCGGACTAGGAGTAGCCAACTGCTATAGAGCAGGAAGAGACACAAGGTCCGGCAGCCTCCTTAACAACAACCCTCCCCTTTGCTGTTGGTGTTCCATCACGATTACACTAAGATTTTGTGGTGTCTTGTGTAAGTGTACTTTACATTCTGTCAGAAATTTTACAATCACTGCAATATTATTGCTGCTGAACTTTGAGTTGATAAATGTGACTATTTTTCCAATAAATTTTCAAATGGTTGCGTGTGAGAGACTTAAAAGGGAACGGTATCAGAAAACAAAACGACGTATCTATATTACTGACACTCTTTTAAGCAATTATTTCTGATGGAAAAAGTTTCAGACCATACTTTCAAAACGCTTTTTTTCTCTTTCAAGCAATTGTTTCTTACAGTAACTCTTTAGGTAGTTCTTTAAAAATCAGTTTTGTCTTTCAAACAATTCTGTCAGACTGCAAACTCTTCAAATATTCCTTTAAAAAGCAGTTTTCTGTTTTGCTTCTTTCAAAAAACAGCTTTCAGTTGCAATTCACAGTAAACTGTTGTCAGTTTTCGAGCCACAGAACCAGCAGGACTTGGAATTTTCGGGCCAAACTTTCGCAATAAGTACTCAGTTATCTTATTAATAAATCCTGAAAGTCTGAGCAAAATTGATAGAGAAATGACTGAGAACGAAGCGTTCGAGTAAACTCTCCTTCCTGCTGGAGTGTCTAAAGGCTAGCAGCTTTACAACGAGCGAGCCGAACGGCGCCGAGAGCACAGGCTTTAAGATGCAATTGCATCCTGCACGCTTAACGAAAAGCTAATCTTATACCGGCAGCCTTGGCTGCCGGTAATAAACGTTTGCGCTTATCATCTGTCTGTCAGGGGGACAGAAACGGGCACCCGCTTCAGCAAGAGATATACGTACTTGTACAGTACGTGCGCTTGTATGTATCGGGAACCATGTAAAGAGATGCGTTTTTAACATAGGGCAGAGAAAGGACTCGACAACCGAATCAACAGTGAGGTGAACTGCTTACATCGCTTCTTTTTGGGGAGTGATATCACAACGCAAATGATGTATTCACTCCGCTTACATAGCAATATCAATACAGAGATAATAAATATGACACACTAACACTAGAAAGTCTCTTCTCCAAAATTGACTGTACGCAATTAGGAACTAAATAATTAGTAACAGATTTGAGGCCGCATGAATACAACAAGAAAATGACAAACTAATACAAAATCACAGGTGAAATCTGTCAAACAAATCCTGACTAAACTGCCAGAGCTTTTGTCTGTTAGCCTTGACCAGAGCCAATGGGTTCTTCACCCCGATCTTCTGTATCTCGTCAAACCACTGCCCCGTCACGTCTTTCACCTCTTCAGCTGTTGCCAAATAGGCAGGAGTGCGAACAGTTTCTACCGGAGCGCCCAACCAACGCGACAACTTGGTCTGTATGTAGCCCGGGTACAGACTGTTTACTGTGATGTCGTATGACTTCAGCCTGTCGGCCCATTCGTCAGCGAACATCACGTTGTACAATTTTGTGCGCGAGTAAATGTCAACCAACCGTTTTGGTACGCCAAAAGTAAGTTCGTAACTGCCAATCGAAATATTTGCATAAAAGTCATCCCAAACTGAATCGACTGGAACAAAATCGGTGTTTTGCGCCAGAGACGACGTGACCACCACACGAGCAGGAGCATTTTTTATCAGTGTCTTGGAGAGATAATGCATGAGAACGAAGTTTGCCATGTGGTTTACCTAATACAGTCAGGAACTTAACGCCGTTTATGGTACCGACTAGGGTTCCGACGATATATCGATATCGATATCGAAAAGTCGATATATCGACCCTTTTTCCAATATCGATATCGATATCGCGATATTTCGCATCGATATTTTCGATATTTTTTGTGCGGAAAAGTAGGAGAAAACAAAATTGATACCAAGTATATTTCTCTGGAACAGTAAAAAAACTGTTTATCCTGGAAAACTCAGAAATCGATGGTATAGTCAAAACCTAGCAGTGGCATGATAGCCCTCAGAAACATCAATTGCTCGGCATTCTCTCTCAGCTTTCACACAGCTTTAGGTTCTTAACATGCATTTCGCGAGAAAGTCAGCTTATGGGGGGCAAGGGGGTTCATCTCACCGATCCGGCTAAAATTTTATGAGCATAAACTAGACCACGAACGATGACCTTCGGCGCATACATGTAGTTGGGGGGGAATGGGGGGTATTTCCCCCCCAGGCCCGATTTTCGCAGAAAATTCCCCCCCCAGCCGGATTCTGGGGGGGGGGAATTTTTTGAAACCCTATTTTGGGTTTGTAAACCTGCAAACAGGGTTCCAGAAGCCCTGGTTAGGGTTTCAGAAACCCAACTTGGGTTCCGGAGCCCTAGTTTGGGTTTCAAAAACCCTAAATAGGGTTCCGGAACCCTGTTTTTGGGTTACTGAAACCCTAAATAGGGTTCCGGAACCCTAATTTGGATTACTGAAACCCTAATTTCGGTTACTGAAACCCTAAATAGGGTTCCGGAACCCTAATTTGGGTTACTGAAACCCTAATTTCGGTTAGTGAAACCATAAATAGGGTTCCGGAACCCTATTTTGGGCTACTGAAACCCTAAATAGGGTTCCGGAACCCTAATTTGGGTTACTGAAACCCTAATTTCGGTTACTGAAACCATAAATAGGGTTCCGGAACCCTATTTTGGATTACTGAAATTCTAAATAGGGTTCCGGAACCCAAATTTGGGTTTCTGGAGGGCCGAAATAGGGTTCCAGAACCCTAATTTGGGTTTCTGGAGGGCCGAAATAGGGTTCCGGAACCCTAATTTGGGTTACTGAAACCCTAAATAGGGTTCTAGAACCCTAATTTGGGTTTCTGGAGGCCCAAAATAGGGTTCCGGAACCCTAATTTGGGTTTAAAGATCTCTAAAGAAGGTTCCAGAAATGCATTTTAACTGTATTATGTCGAATAAAATGGGTTTTTTTGCACGTTTTAAAGCAAAATTAGCTTTTTTTGCACATTTTAAATTAAAAATAAGGTTTTTTCCACGTTTTACAGCAAAAATAGGGTTTTAAACGGAATTTTTGCACTTCAGACAGGATTTTTACCCGATTTTTAGTCCAAAAAAACGTCGCTGAAACCCACTTTTGGACACCAAAAAAAGGTCGCTGAAACCCCCTTTGGGCATAGCCCTGAAACCCTATTTTGGATCAGAAAAATTCCCCCCCCCAGCCGAAAACCCAGCTACATGTATGCTTCGGCGCATATTAGAAGAAAAACACCCCCCTAGAACCGGAGCTACACCCCCTCAAAGTTGGCTCGCCAGCCGTTTTTTGGCCAATTTTTGGACCTCTAACGACCCAAATTCAAACGTGTTCCGTTTGCGCATTTCTAAACCGACAGCTTTCGCATGCGCACCAATCGATAGCTATTTCAAAATACTTTAAATCCCCACTCAACTTCTTCCGTATCATACCTGGTTAGCGAGTTATTTTCCGAAATGTATAACAAAATGGCGTAAATTCACCATCCATTTTTTGCAAATATTCGCCCATAACTCCAGCCACAGAAGCGTGGGCCACCTGGAACTTTCTTCAAAGTTAGCTCATAACTGGCCAAACATAATCCACACAAATTGGTCAAAATCCAAGGGGTGTTGCGGGGGGGGGTTTGGCCCCCTCAACTCAAAGGTTTCCGGAAAAAAATTTTTTGCTCAAAATTAATTTTAAAGTAGTCTATCTGATGCAGTTTAATGAGCTGATTACGAATATGAGCTCCGTTTGGCTACTCTCGGCCTGGATCGGGAGATATTCAAGTCCAAATTTTCGAAAATCAATGCCCCCTGGTGAGCATATCTTTTGATGGCTAGCCTAAGCCGAGTCATTGGGCAGTTTTCTAGACCTATTTTAGCCTGCTGAGTTCAAAACTAACTTCATTTTTGCGCTACGACCTCCCGTTCGTGAGTTATGACCAGTTGAAAATCACTACTACTAAAAAGTGCAATTTTGGTGGTGCGCAAAAAATAATTTTTTTTATCAAGGCCCAAAATTTTATTTCTGACCAGCTCACCGGATGTACTTTTGCCCACTGATTCCAAAAATGACTTCAGTTTTGCTCTAGGAGGTCTGCTTCCCGAGATATGGCCGTTCAAAGTTTTGCGGCAAATCTGCACTTACAGCTCTCACTCTGTTTTGACCTTCAAAATGGACTGCGTCGATTAGAACCGATATTATTGCTTTGGCTCTGTTCTACAGATGTAGATTTCTTCGCTACATCCGAAAATGACCCATTTTTACTGTACGACAACTCCTTCAAGAGATATGACCGTTCAAACTTTTGCGGCAAATTCATACCTAAATCGGCTATGACCTGCTAGCGGGCTGTCTCCATTAGTACCGCGTGTGGTCTTTGTAAGGCTGTCATGTGAGCTAGATTTTCATGCTTTGTGTTAGTTTCAGCTCGCCTTTGCTGTTCCACCTCATCTTGCAAAGTTTATCTCTGTCTGACCTACGGAATCCGCCCCACAAGCTGTCCAAAGACTTGCCTGTTACGAGCAGGAGATGGAGTTCAATGATAAGCACAATAAATCCACCCCACAAGCTGTTCGAAGACTTCGGCTATGACCTGCTGCTGCATTACTGTATCTGTTTGTTAATTTACTTTGTTTTCACACTGCTTGCTACATATACTGGTTTTCAGAAGTCTGCGGCGACCTTGTTGCTCTCTGGGCAGCTGTGGCGGAATCGCAGGTTGTAATAAACAGGTCAATAGCATCGTGCGAGGCAGGAGAGCTGAATTCATCGCGTTGAAATACACAGAAGCTTGTTTGTTCGAGAGGCATTCAACAGCAGATCGTGGACCAGAGTTGCAGGATCTCCAGATATTGGCTATCACACCCTTCCGCCCAAAGCCCGATTTGCTTGTTCTAGAAAGAAATGCAGTGGCGCAAATCCGTCTCGGAGTAAACTTGACTAGTGGGTTCACAGTGCTTGCAGTGCCGATGAAGGTTCGAGTTCATTGTTAGGTTTTCATTTCAACAAAGACAACCCCTACTTTAATCGGTCCGCGTCGCCTGAAACCAGATCTCATCCTCAATCATCGAACTGGAAAGGTGTTCAGTGCCAAGTTGGTGAGGAAGTTCAAACAAAATCCAACTGTCTATGCTGAACGATACTGGAAAGCATACATGTAACAGTAGGTCTGGGGGGTCTGCCCCCCACCCGACCTAGGCCAGACCCCCCAGATGGGCCCCCCCCCCCCCCCCGAGACGATTTCACCGACTCCCCTCCGATTTTTCTGACGGGTAAATTTTCGAGCAAATTTTTGCAATTTTTTAACTTCAGGGCACTTTTTAGCTGTATTTCAGCCCAAATTAGCGATTTTTTGGCAATTTTTGGCAAAATCGCTAATTTGGGCTGAAACTACGGCTAAAAAGTGCTGTTTTGCAGGCGATTTTGGCAATTTTTGTGTGTGGAAGTGTAAAAAATTGCAGAAATTGCTCGAAAGCCCCTCGAGCTCGAAATTATCTGAGGTCAGCCTAAGTCGGGCCCCCCCCCCCCCCCTATTTGCATGTATCTCAGCATAGACGGGTGCTGTTTGAACTTCCTCACCAACTGGCCCGAGGATGAACGACGCAGACAAAAGCGGGGTTTGTCTTGTTGAAAATGAAAACCTAACGATGAACTCGAGCCTTCTGCCACCAATATTAGTCAAGTTTACTCGAGATTTGCCACTGCAGAACGAGACCCCGAATTTCCGCGATCTATGACCCAATGCCTCTTCGAGCACTTTCTTCAATTTGTTGTACAACCTGCGATCTTCGCCACAGCCGCGAAACTGACAAGGTCTCTGAAAACCAGTATGAAATTGTAGCGGTAACAAGTAAATTAACAAACAGATACAATAACGAGAGGTCGCTAGCCGAAAAGTCTTCGAACAGCGGGGTGAATTTATTGTGCTTATCATTGAACTCATCTCCTAGCAGGCAAGTCTTTGGACGCTTGTGAAATTCCGCAAGACCGAGACGAAGAACAGCTTTTTTATAATCTAGCGTAACCCGGCACGCGGCCGCAAAATAGCAAATTTGCTGCAAAGCGAACGGTCATATCGAAGAATTGTCATTTTTTGTAAAAATGGGTCATTTTCGGTGCCGAATCGGATGCGAGTCCGACACGAAGGTCAAAATCGGGAGCAGACCTCCTAGAGCAAAAACTGAAAGTCATTTTGGAATCAGTGGGCGCGAAATTTTTATCCGGCTGGAAAATAAATTTTGAGCCTTAAAAATAAAAATTATTTTGCGCACCACCAAATTGCACTTTTAATTAATTGTTAACAGTCACACGAACAGCAAAAATGAAGTTAGTTTTGAACTCAGCAGGCTTTAAAATAGGTCTGAAAACTGCCCAATATTCGGCTTAGGCTAATACCATCAAGACGTGCTCACCAGGGGGCATTATGAAAATTTGAACGAGCACGGAAACCTAAATTGCCGTCGAATACTACTTTAAATTAATTTTGACAAAAAAATTTTCCGGCAATTGGTTTGTGGATTACGACTAACTTGAAGAAAGTTGAAATTGACCCTACCAGTGACGGAGTTATGGGCGGATATTGCAAAAAATGGATGAATTTACGCCATTTTTTTGTGCCGATTTCGGAAAATGCTCGCCAACCAAGTATGAATACGGAAAAAATTGAGATGAGATATTTTGAAAAATAATATCGATGTGCATGCGAAAACCGTATCGGTTTAGAAATGGAAACGGAATTTTGTCGTTCTGTGCGGCAACTTTGAGTGTGTTTTCTTCTTTTCAAGCTCTTCATTGGGGGGGGGGGAATTTTCTGATCCAAAATGGGTTTCAGGGCTATGCCCAAAGAGACTCAGCGACCTTCCAAAGTGGGTTTCAGCGACGTTTTTTTTTGAAATCAGTGCATCCTGTCCTCTGCTCCGTTTGCTGGCAAAAACCCGTGGAAAAACGCCCATTTTTAATTTAAAATGTGCAAAAAAACTGTCCTATA
>JASANB010005730.1:0-42383 GCA_030248155.1 Sabatieria punctata
AGATTTGGATGCTAGCCAGTCAGCACGGAGGTCAACCAGAAGCCCCGGAAATCGACGTAGACGCACACGCGGACATCAGCGCCTCGCACCAAGTAGCGGTCAAGCGACTCAGAACCACCGGCACCCAGTTCGAGCTCGTCTTCAGGGACCTGGACAGTGTCAGAGATCTGCTGGAACTCATCCGTCAGACTTTTCAAGTAAGTATTCTGGTAAACTGCCTACGTCCCTGCCCACTGCGCGTGAGTGCTGTTGCTATAGTGTGTGTACTCAATACCGTACAGAATTAGGCTGTTGTTGGTGTTTCTATAAACTTTTTACACTTATGTACGTATTGAGTTCTCACAGGGCGGTAAAGTGTATCGTACGTACATGCCCGCAGCGCATAATAATAATTGCTGCCCGCTGTGGGAGAAATTTCAAACAAAATTGTGTATTGATGTGTTGGTGTTTCTTTCACAAGATTTAAAATTTCTCCTGTACAAGTTCTGACTGCAGTAAAAACTTACGTACATACAGGTATAATGCAGTGTGTGACAGTCAGTCATAGGGTTTGGTTTTACACATACGTACAGTCAGGGTGTAACAGGTACATACAGTCAGGGATTTAGTGTGTACAGTCAGGGTGTAACAGGTACAGACTGTATGTACGTACATAGAGTGTCGATCAGGGGTTTAGTGTAACAGGTACAGGCTGTGTGTATGTACGTACGTTAGGGAATTGGTGTATACAGTACGTACATAGAGTGTGTGTACATAGATCAGTCAGGTAAAGTACATAGAGTGTGTGTCAGGTATTTGGTGTCACACGTTGGGTGTTTATCAGGGATGACACGCGTACGTACATACTGCAGTCAGAACGTGTCCCTTTCTTTGAGACAAAAACGTGTTTTCAGAGATTGCTGGACCGCGCCTTTGCGGATGGAGAGCCTACCGACCGAGTCGGCCTGCAGATCAACCACCCAGGCCTAGAACAACCTATCCTCATCCCATTCCGTCGCCAGAGCCAAATGTCGGTCGATAAGATCCTGAATACTATCCAGAAGGTCCTCCAGTCCCGTCAAACGTTCTCCCTGGACTCTCAGATTTCGGTGCTCTTCACCAGAATCGCTACCCCGGCCGGCAGTGGTGGAAAGCACACGTTCAAAGGCAACTTCGACCAGTGGTTCGCTGAGAGGACGACGGGACACGGCAGCTGCTTCTACCAAGTCAGAAACAAAGACGAGTTGTGCTTGGCCAGAGCCATAGTGATCGGAATCGCCCGTTTGGAGAAAGATGAGTCAGACCAGAAGAAGCGCGAATGGCGAAGAATAAGGGACGGCGAAAGAGATGCCAGGCATAGGGACTACCTGCAAAGAAATCGGGCTAGAGCACTGATGGAGCAAGCAGGTCTGGCGGGGCACCAAGGTCCGTGCGACATAGAGCAGCTGCGAGCGCTGCAGAGAGTGGTCCCGCAGTACAAACTCAAGTGTTGGTCCAAAGAAGCTTACTGCGCCAAGGTCTTCGAAGGCAACGTCGACTCGGACAGAGTGGTGCACCTGTTCCACTACAAGAACCACTTCTGCGTCATCACCGCCATGGCCGCGTTCTTCGACTACTCCTACTGGTGTGAGTCCTGCGAGAAGGCCTATGACCACAAAGAAGACCACAAGTGCTCCTCCATGTGTCGCGCCTGCCTCAGCCGACAACCCTGCCGTTTCGAAAACTGGACCAAATGCAACGACTGCAATCGCTTGTTTGTTAGCCAGCACTGTTTTGACAACCATAAGGAGGAAGCCCAGCAGGCAGCGGTTGGCAACAAGCGAATGAGGATGAAGAAGACATGCGAGATGCTAAAGAAGTGCGCAACCTGCGGTCGAACTGTCGACAGGAGCAAGAACAAGACTCACCAGTGCGGCATGTCAGAGTGCCCCATTTGCCAGAAACAGGTGGACCCAGTGAACCACCAGTGTTACATGCAAACCATCGAAGACCCCGAAGAGGAAAAAACGCCGCCCTGTTTCATTTACTTCGACTTCGAGACTACGCAAGACACGGTGGTGGGCGAGAGCGACTACGGCCACATACTGCAGCACCAGGTCAATTGCTGCGTTTCCCTCAAAGTGTGCGACCAGTGCAAGACGGCGCCCGAAGCTCCCTGCCCCCGGTGCGGCGCTAACAAGTTCAAGGTCTTTCTCGGCCCAGACTCAAGAAACGCCTTTTGCAAGTATCTTTACAGCAAGGAGAACATCGGCTGCACGGCGGTAGCGCACAATGCCAGAGTATTCGACAGCCAGTTTCTACTGGACTACCTACACGAACAATCGGTGAAGCCAGAACTGATCACCAGAGGCCTGGAAATCCTCAAGCTAGAAGCCGTCAAGATCCGGGTGATAGACAGTCTAAACTTCCTACCCATGCCACTCAGCGCCATCCCTAAGGCCTTTGGGCTGACCACCTGCAAGGGCCATTTCCCCCACTTCTTCAACAAGGCCGACAACTGGGATTATGAAGGACCATTGCCAGACGCTTACTTCTACGGACCCGGCAACCTGAAACCCAAAGACAGAGATGCTTTCTACAAGTGGTACAACAAGGAGAAGCGGGAGATGGAAGAAGAAGGTCGGCTATTCAACCTGCAGAGAGAGCTCGTCAAATACTGCAAGGCCGACGTACTGGTACTGGCCCAAGGCTGCATGAAGTTCCGCGACGATTTTCTGGGCATCACCTTCATAGACCCTCTGGCCCAAGCAATCACCATCGCCTCCGCCTGCAACCTGGTCTTCCGACGCAACTTCCTCAAGGCTGACACCATCGGCATCGTTCCCGACAAGGGCTACCGCAAAGAAGAACGGCAAAGCGTCAAGGCAATCAAGTACCTGAAGTGGTACTCTGAAGAGCAAGAATTGGCCGAGCGAGAACAGTACATACAGCACGCCCACAACCAGGGAGAGTTCCGAGTCGGTCCCTACAAAGTGGACGGCTTGCTGCGCTCTGTTCACGGCCAAGACCTGAAACAAGTGTACTCCTACCACGGCTGCGTCTACCATGGCTGCAAGAAATGCTTCAAAGACCGACAAAAAACTCTGTTCACGGGCCTCACAGCGCAAGAAGCTTACGAGCGCACGGTCGAGCGACGCCTATATCTGGAAAGACAAGGATACCAGGTGGAAGAAGTTTGGGACTGCCAAGTGGACGCTATGCTCAAGAGGGACCCCGATATGCGCGATTTCTTCCAGTCAGTCAACCTGCCTGAACCGATGGACCCCAGAGAGGCATTCTACGGAGGCCGGACCAACGCCGCAAAGCTGTACCACAAAGCGAAGGACGGCGAAAAAATTCACTACATAGACGTCTGCAGGTACATTGTAATACAATGATTTTGTGCTAAACTAATTTTGTTTCAGTCTTTACCCCTGGGTGTGCAAGAACGGCGAGTTTCCTGTTGGCCACCCTTCTGTTCTCACTGACAACTTTCGCCCGGTGACTGCCGCGTCTCAACCGTACAAGGGCCTGATCAAGTGCAGAGTGCTGCCGCCCAGACGACTACTACATCCCGTTCTGCCACTCCGCTCCAGTGGCAAACTCTGCTTTCCTCTCTGCAAACTTTGTGTGGACCTGCGCCAGTCGGAGCCCTGCCAGCACACGGAGGAGGAACGCTCTTTCTGGGGTGCCTGGTGCACCATCGAGCTGTACAAGGCGTTGGAACTGGGCTACGCAGTGCTCGAAATTTCTGAAGTAAGTTATTATTTGATTTTTACAGAAGTACATTTCTATTTTACAGGTTTGGCACTATGAACACTGGTCCAAGTACGACGGCAACGATTCGGAAACGGGCCTGTTCACCGATTACATCAACACTTTCCTAAAAATCAAACAAGAGGCATCGGGATGGCCGGATTGGGTGGAGACGGAGGCCGACAGACAGCAGTACGTGCGGGACTACCACGAAACGGAGGGAATTCTACTGGATCCAGCGAAAATCGAAAAGAATGGAGCTCTCAGACAATTGGCAAAGCTGTGCCTGAACAGGTTTTGTTTTTACTTTGTTTACTTTGCATAAACAATTTTGTTTCAGTTTCTGGGGAAAGTTCGGCCAGCGAAACAACTTGGGCCAGCTGGAATACTTTACGGAGCCGGCCAGCTACTTTGACACGGTTTGCGACCCAGCCAACGAGGTGTCTGCCGTGCGACTGATCAGCGAGGCCCTAGTGGCCGTCAACTACAAGAAGGCGGACGATTTCGTGGAGGCCCTGCCGCACACCAACAGCGTGATCGCCGCCTACACCACCGCTCAAGCCCGTCTCAAGCTCTACAGCCATATCGAGCCGCTGCAAGAAAGAGTTTTGTATTTTGACACAGGTATTTGGTTTGTTTACTTTTGGTGTCTGATTTCTTTAATTTCAGACTCGATTATCTACCTCTCCCGGCCTCAGGACGTTTACGAGCCACCAACGGGCGACTTTCTTGGTGACATGACTGATGAGCTTAGCTGCTACGGCCCCGGCAGCTACATCAGCGAATTTGTGTCTGGTAAGTTTTCTCTTGTACATTTCACTTTGTATGTACGTATGTTTTAGGCGGCCCCAAGCAGTACGGGCTGCACATCTGGTCGACTAAAGAACGCAAGTTCATAGACGTGGTGAAGATTCGCGGCTTCTCGCTCAACGCCACCACCGCCAACCGCCTGAACTTTAAAACGCTCAAGAAGCTGGTGCTGCTCTTCATCCAGTCGGGCGCCAAGGAGACGGTGGACGTCGTCATCCAACGAATCGAGCGCACCCAGGGGCGCAAGATCGTGACTAAGACCACAAAGAAAACTTACTCTGTTGTGTACGACAAACGGGTCGTTTTGCCTAGTGGGGAAACGGCGCCGTTCGGTTACTGACTTGTGTCGAGCTGAGCTCTTATGACTTGTGCTGCCTGTCTCTGCTGAGCTGAGCTCTGTTTTATGCGAGCTGTTTTGTGAGGTGATTCTCTGAGCTGGACTCTGCTATTTATTCTGTGATAATAAAAATGAATACCAGGAAAATTGCATCTGTTTGCAAAAGCGACCCGAAAATAGCACCAATCTTCTGCGGTGTTTACCCTTCCGACTGCCTGCCGAAAAATCCGCCGCATCCTGCCGCTTTTGTAATTAACACAGACCCAAAATCCAAACCAGGAAAACATTGGGTTGCGCTCTACATAGACCAAGAAGGTTACGGAGATTACTTCGATTCGTATGGCAGAAAGCCGATTCTCAAGTCTTACCTGAACCAGAACTGTGTGGAGTGGCAGTACAACGCTAAACAATTGCAAACTCCACTTACCTCGGTTTGCGGACAGTACTGTATACTGTTTCTGTATTTTCGGTGCAGAGGCGTTCCACTAAAAACTATTATCGACCAATTCAGTTCAGACTTTGTAAAGAATGACACTTTGGTCTTGAATTTTGTGAACAAGAGATTTAGTATAAATACCGAGCTGGTTAACATACAGTTTATTGTTGACCAGATTGCCAGAGAGTTTACATAAATGTTTCCCGGCAGTTCACTGCTGCTTTCTCTAAAGACTGTTTGGAAAAATGATGAGGAAAAGCAAAAGATATTGCGTTCCATTTTCACAACGGCCTACTTGAACGAATTGAAGAAGAAACTTAAATGGATTATTCAAAATCGGTGTTGTGCGTGCAACCCCGACTGTGCAGGACCGGAAGACAAACCCCACACGTGCACCGAGTACACCAGTCTGGAGAAAGCAATCGCCGATTACGGAGACAGAGTCGCAGCTCTAATCAACAACGAAGCTAAATGGCGCATTTGTCGCAGTTTCTGGGATTCCATTTACGAGTTGGAGCCAGGTAGCAGTGTCACAGACAAAGATGCGTTCCAGTTCTTGCAAAAAGACAATTTCTATCTGATTCGGACTGATGAGGTGTGGAAGAAGGAGTTTGGTGCAGCTGTCGGCAGTGTGTTTTGGTCTATTGACAAAGATTTATATTGACTTACACAGTGTAATCGAAATAAACGGTACGTTGACGGTCGATACTCAACATATTATCGAATTCGGCGTAACAAATCATTTCGATGCCTCCGGCCGGTATGTTTTCACCAAACTGTATCTCCACCGAAGTGCTTCCTTCGCGTATGAGCTGCCAGTGAAGGCTGTCTTGTTCATCCGGGCTTAGATCGAACACCAGCAGACAGTGAGAGTGTTTAAAATCGTACAGCGAAATGTAGTTGCCCTTGTCATCTTTAGAGTTGCCCAAACTTTCGTACAACTGTACATACGGCCTTACGAACCCGCTCCCGTTAAAATTCATCGTAAGTGGCTCTCTAGGGTACACCACTCCCGCAGCAGACACTTTAGCAGACGTCATCGAGTAGTTTTTGAACAGAAACGGTGATTTCTGGTAATTTCCGTAGAAAGCATCCGAATCAACGAACCCTATCACCAAACGCCGAGGTATTTGGCCGTTGAATAGAGTATTGGAAGGAGTAGACCTGCGTCCTTCCGCGATATGCAGCCGTCTCATCTGAACGCGCCTAATAGGGTACTTGGCCATATGGCGCTGCAACGTAGCTTCCAAACCCACCTGTACAGATTTCATGACTTCCACCTTACGTATGTACCACACCATGTCTCGAATCTGCAGTTTGTACTGCTGAGGCTCTGCATCAAAACACAACAGAGCAAAACTGTCGGGATTTCTGTGCAACTCCAGCTGAATTTCGGTATTGTCCAGCATCAAACGGTCTGACATTAGCACGTCTGCGTGTATAGGTGCCATCAGCTCCACCACTCTGTTTTCATTAGCGTTAAAGAACCAGCCACGCCTGGCCGCGAAACCTCTATTGTTCACATTTTCCACTAGATTAGCAGGGCTGTCTTTTTGGTACAGGGCCGCGGAGAGTTGACTGATTTTAGCGCCGTGGTCGTAGTTGAGTTCTGTTTCCAAGTACGCACGATAGGCGTACATGTCAGAACTGTCGAACGCCTGTTTTCCATTGATATAAATCTTTATTTGCTTGAACAGCGTTTTACCCAACAGATTTATCGGAGCGACAGCGTCAGCTGCCGTGATATCTGTACCGTCCGGCATTAGAATTTTTAGTTTCATGTACAGATAATTCTTGTTGAGTTGCAAGTTGCAAGTAGTGCGGGTCGGCTTGAACGCAAAAACGCCAAGGCCAAGTTCGAATTGACCAGACGGGCAGCGTGCCAGTACCCATTCTCGATAGCTATTTGAGTGGCAGGAACAGCGAACAAGTTCAGCTCCGTCTTTGTACTGGGAACACTGAGCTGGTCGATTAGTTTAGCCATCTAGTAACCGAACAAATCTCTGACTGACGACTGGCGTTTTCCTTTTCCTTTTATAGTTTTCTTGCCTCTCTTTTTGGCGGCAGGGGCGGCTGTGGTTTTTCTTTTGCGAGCAACACCCAAACCACGGCCTTTCTGATTTATCTTTCTGGTCGCTTTTCTCAGCAAATTTGCAGCAGCTTGTTTTCCTCTGGTTTTTGCAGATTGTTTCAAACTTTGGCCAGACAAAACATCGGCGCCTATTTGTGTGGCAGTACTTAGAGCTTGTCGACCGACCGTCTTTCCAACAGATTTAGCGACCGGCAGAATTGCACGAAAAATTGAACCGAACAGAGAACCCAATCCAGCACCGCGCTGATACGGTAGTCCGATAAATGCTGCGCCGCCGTGTTGTAGCGCTTGCTGTGTGTAATAATTGGCCCAATAACGTTCGCTTTCAGGAGAGTAGATTGTTCTCATTTTTCTTAAAGTGCAACTTCACAATAACTTTGCCAAACGCGAATGGAATTAGCTGACCCGTGTCACCTTTTATAGTTATTTTGACACTCTGAAACTCTTTCTTGAGAACTGGAACGTAGTGTTTGGCCACAAAATCATGGTCCACGATTTCTCCGTACCTGCCTTTCGCAGGCAGTATTCTCAACAACGGCGCTCGCACGTTTCCAATGACTTGATTTTCCACCAGATCGCAGTAAACGTACAACGCATCGATACCGCCGCGCATATCGATTGCGTACTTGGATAGAATTTTCTCACTACCGTATTTAGTCGTGTCATCAAACTGAAATCCCATCAGATACTGTAGGTGGTGCGACAGGCGTATTTTGGAGATGTATTTCTGCTCGAACGCTAGTTGCACACGTTTTATAGGGTGGTGAAATTTCCATTGCACCTGTTTGTGAATTGTTTTCAAGTCTTCGATAAGTTGCGCAAACAGAGCTCTCTCTTTATCATTTTTCAAATTTCTATTCAGTCTTTTGCGAGCTTCCAGCGCTTCTTTTTCTGTCTGGTAAACAATTATTTCCAACAATTCGTCGATAGTGTCGTATTGACCGGGCGGTAGGTGCACTGGCAACAGCATTCCATGATTTCTCAATGAAATCTTTATCGTATTTTTCCTGTAACCTTCCCGTCCGTCTTCCTCATCTGTAATGTTGTACCACGACTTTGGGTACTGTATTTGGGCCAATGCAACATCCCAACCGCCGGACAGAGACACTACATCGGGCAGTTGCACTCTAAAATCACAAGTTGTGTTTCCCACGTGCGTATTGCTGGGAATTGTTAGATAGAACTCGCTCATTGCTGCCGTTTCTTCAGCGATGGGTTAGGCAGCAAATATCCAAACGAACTACTGAGCAAAGCTGTCCACAGTTTTCCTTCGTCTTTATTCAGAGACAGATTGACAATGCTGGTTATGACCACTACGTAAATCAGAATAACTTGAACAAAGAAAACAATCTCTGATTTTGGCAGTTGCTTACCAAACACGTGCCACTTATCGCTACCGGAATCGGACATCATGACTAAATCTCAACAAAATACCAGTCTATTTATACTGTTACTAACTCTTCATCAGTTACCCAACTGATTTTCTTTTCGTTTTTCCATTTGATTTTGTGCCACAGTTTACCTTTTCTCGTTTCAGTTTTCAGCACAGACTGAATCTCTCTGTAGGGACCGACGTTAGGAACAACTCGCACCAGTTCTGGCTCGTAGAAAACTCCAACGATAGGTTCGTCTGCTGCATCTTTAAGTCTGTACACCACAGGTTTTCTGCTATCCACTCTCTCGGCGATTGTGAACGTTTCTTTAGTGTAATTTGGAATGTAGCCTTTTGACAGTTTGGTTTTCTCGCAAAGAATTCTGACAATGTCTCCAACTGCAAATCTGTGTTTGACACCCGGCTTCAGGTGACCGTAAAGTTTCTGCCAAACCTGCTGGGCATTCTCTTCCGTTATATCGACAGGGCGGTAGCCGGTGGTCCGATTCACACTGCGGTTTAGCGAATCGATTATTTTTGGCAAAATTTCAATGTATCGCAATGTTTTCATTCGGGTAAAGTAGCGCCACAGTCTGGTTTTGAATGTACGTACAAAACGTTCGGCAAATGCAGCTTTCACGTCGGGGTTGTTGGCATTAAAGTACTGTATGTCCTGTAGTTGTAGGAAATCCTGAAACACTTTACCAGTATACTCGCGTCCTTTGTCGGTGCACAGGCGCCACGGTTTTCTGCCGGACTCCTGAAAGATTTTCTCAAATGCCTTCTTAACTTCCTCTGGCGTTTTTCGTTTAATCGGAATAGCCCAGGCATAACGACTTAGTACATCGATTACCACTACAACGAACGAATAATTGCTGTTGTACTTTTTCAGACGAGAGAGATCGGCTAAATCCGACTGCCAATCAACGTCCAAACCGGCTGTAATTATTTTGTTTTTCGGGTATCTTCTTCTGGCCGGTTTGTGCAGCGTGTAAGTGTCCTGACGCGACAGAAATTCTTGAACATCTTTCAGTTTAATTTTATTCGAACGTTTTTTAGCTTCTTTGTACACAGCTTGCGCTCCAGCAAAACACGCGGGACTGTCGAGATTATAGAATACATCGCGCAAAATACTTTCATTCACACAATTAGTCCCATTCCAACCATCTGCCATATCTTTTAGGTGGACCGACGTTTCTTTCTGCTTTTCGTTTTGCAATCGGAGTTACGGTATCGAATAGGCGTTGTACGGCCGGTGAAAGTGTCTGAGCACGTTCGGGGCGTCGGATTCTAATAGGGCTGTACGGTTCTTCTTGTCTCAGTCGGGCCGGTTCCGCTAGCGCCTCTCTGGGTACATTTCCAGCCTGCAATACGTTAGCGAATTGCTGCCAACCTTCCGGGTGCGTTCTGTTGCGTCTGGGGCGCACAAAATCGTGAACCAAATCAGTTATGTTGCTGTTTTCAATAACAGTTCCATTCAATATCAACTGTCCTTTGTCATCCCAGGCAATATTAGGGCTGCGCTTTATGTGTTGCAGTAGAATCTTTCCTTTATTCTTCACGTTTTTTGGCAAACTGTCTATGATGTCTTCCAGAGCCGACGGAGGGATCGGTAGAGTTAGCGGTTTTTGCAACTCTTCTTTGACACTACCGTACTGGTGGCGCATCTGAGTGAACTGTTTGTGTTTTAGGTCGGCGGGTAAATTTGGGTTTTGCAAAACGGACGACATGTCCTGGTCTAGCTTGTTCAGGTAATTCACGCCCGGATTAAACTGCTGCTGCGCTAGCAACGTATTCAACAGTTGCGGCGGTACCAAAGCCATTTTTCTAGCCATCACTTACGCAACGCTTCTCCCAGTAGTGACGCGGCGATTGTCAGCACGGGCGCCAATACGGCCGGTAGGAAACCTCCTTTTTGAACCAGAAGTTTCTTCTTCGTCTGAACTTTGTCCTTTTTGTTAGCCAGCTGCCGCAATATGTTTTTGTATTTGGCCAGCTGGTTTTTCTGTTTAGGCGACAGGCGTACGGTACCTCGCAGAATATTATCGATTACTTCGCAGATGCAAATAATCAGGTCTTTGGAAGAAGTTTGCAGAATAGCTTTTCTCTGAGACGGCGTAGCTTTCTGCAGAACGCGTAGAAAATCAATGTTTCGTTTCAGTCGGGCAGACATTTATACTTTTGGCAGATAGGCGTAACCGATTTCGTTCGGGAAAATGTTTGTTCTAAGTCTGAACTCGTCAGAACTTTCAGGCGTCAAGTCGACCACCAAATACCCGTACGGCTGACTGCAGGCGTCTTTATAGCTTTCCAGAAAGTATTTATGCTGTCCTGGGTACAGCTGACGAGCCAAAGTAGAAATTTGCAACTGGTCGGACGGGCACTTTAGCAACACCAAGTAATGACTGTTAATTCTCGACGTTCTCAGACCTGTGTAGAACAGATTTTGCAGAATGTTTAGCACAGACACGTTCCAGTGGTGAGAGCCCCGAGTGAACAACTTTGTGTTTTCTTGATTTTTGGCGCACTCTTGCATCAAATCATCCAGAATAACAAGCTTAGGTTGATTTTGCGTCCGTTTCAGCTCGTTTATATCCGGCAGTCCTTCGCAGAACTCCAGTTCCGGTATACTGTTTAGGTCCTGATAGCCGGGCTGCCACTCGCTATAGCAAAAGATAATTTTTTCTGGTTTCGGCACAATATTTGCACTGCGCAAGAATTTTTTCGCCCACTCAGTTTTACCGCTTTTTGTCGGACCGCAAATACAGCAAGTAAATGGATGTTGCCACTCCATTCCAAATACACTTTTATTTTTCAAAAGTCACTTAAATACTCATTTGGCATTGTGTTTTTTCAGCAGATCACGCATGCTGTCCATAAAGTTCTTCAGGTCTTTGATCTTGATGACAGCGATCGGGGCGTCGGGAGTGCTGTCGTTGACCACCTGGAGCTCGAACTTCTCCTCGCCTTTCTCGCTCTTCTTCTCCTTGCGCACGAACTGGAGGCGGAAACCGCGGGGGGTGGTGCGGATGACCTCGGGCTGGGCGACCTCCTGACTCTTGCTGACGCGGGTTAGCGATTTGCGCAACGTCTCCATCTCCGGACCGAGCAGCCAGCAGTAGAATCGTCGCTTGTCTTGACCGGAAGGGGGCGTCTGCTGGAGGTGAACGTACATACGGTCGTTGAACGCCGACACCCAACTGCGCACACCGTTGATGCTATCCACAGCACAAGCCATCGTAGAGCAACGTACTAGCAGACTGCAAAGCACAACAATGACAATGAACAGCCGTCTCGGCTTATATAGGGACAGAGTTGGTCTTAAGATGAGCTAGATGATCTTAAGACAAACTAGATGAGTCATAAACATGTTCAGGCGTGGCCGAGTTGGTCTTAAGACCAACTTCGTTTTAAGATCAACTTCCATCCTATTTAAGAGCAGACTCTGGGTCATTTGATCATTGTGCGTTCGTCATGTCCGACTCTATCCCCCCGCTTGTGCGTCAGAACGCTGTGTTCGGTAGACAGGAGTCCGAGGGTTTCGGCTATGTCCCCATTGTCAAGCCTCTCACCACCCACACCCCTGGTCTGGTGAAGCTGATCTACAGTAACAACATGGTGGATGGCTCCGAGGTCGCGGCCACCAGACTGTTTGTGCAGGCCTCCGACTACAAGGCCATCGGTACCTACAAATTGGGCGACCACTGCCTGCTTTTCTTCTTCTGCCATATCGACGACTATGAAAAGATCATGCAGGTACATACTTTGAAAAAATCGAATAATACCTCCTTCTTCCTGTTCCAGGTGAACGACAACCCCGACCAGCCCGGCATGTGCCCCGACCTCTACATCGATGAGTTCTTCGCTATCCAGCGAGAGCTGCGCGGCCTGCCCTTCGTGATCGAGAAGACGGAACCCTGAAAAAGCAACAAATTCAATAAACCAACCCAACGGCCCTCTTCAGGGCCACCAGAAGGACGTGAGGTCTGGTTTGTGCTATTTGAAACCGAACTAGTCTCGCGTCCGACCGGTGATTTCGTTGGGTCAGCTGAAATCGGTAAGTACGTTCTTTCTCACTAAAATTCTGAGGGGGCAGTGACGTCATGTGGCCGGGGTGTGCTAAAATCTGGCAATTTTCCTGGCAAAATTCTGAGGGGGGCAGTGACGTAGTTTTTTCTTACTAAAATTCTCTGCCACAACTTCAAATTCTGAGGGGGGCAGACATCAACACACATATACACCGTTTAGACATTTAACTCTAACTGATAGTGTGGCTCAGATGGTAGAGCGCTGGACTCTGAAGCAGAAGGTAGATGGATCGAACCCCGCTCGTGTATTTTTAATTTCTGCGAAAATCAAACCCCAAATTCTGGGGGGGGGCAATTTGAATTTCCCGCCAAAATCTAACCCAATTTCTGAGGGGTCAGTGACGTAGTAAGGCGGCATCTCAAGACAGACCTCTGACAGAGGTCCGTCTTGAGATCACTGGGTGGGGCAATGACGTAATCGGAGATTACGTCACTGCCCCCGCCAGTGAGCCGGGCCTTACTACTAAAAGGTCCCACGCTTTTTGACCTCCACTCAAACGTTTCGTTGGCGATCAGTTCTTCATCGATTTGGCTCATATTTAGAGCAAAAATTAACATGACAACATAACTAGCAATTTTAAATTTTGCAGCTAAAAGTGCGAAAAAAGCTTCATATGTATGTAACCATTTGTATGTTGTAATGTTAATTTTTGCTCAAAAATTGAGCCAAATCGATAGAGAACTGACCGAGAAGGAAACAGTTGAGTGAAAGTAAAAAAAGTGATGGGGCATTTTTAATCTATACTGTATATGTAAAACCATTGACACTCTACTGTAGTACAGTTACATACAATACGTTAGGTTCTTAAACCATAGTTGGGGAAGAGCGGCTTTTTTACCCCTGAACCGATTTTCAGACAATTTCCGGCATACATGAACTAGGGAGTTTGGTTTGTGGGTTACCCCTAGATACATGTAGAAAGGACAAACTCCCCTCACCCCGAGATAGTTTTTATGAAACCGCGACCCAAAAATGCAACTTCTAGTAGCGGCTCCAATACTCGAACTGGCTTAGAAATAACTAATTTTTAGCCATACGTAACGGCGACCTGTACTGCATTGGGTTTCAGAACCCATGATTAGTGAGTGCTTCAGCAGCAGTAAACAGGGCACCAAATTGGGATTTTTGTACTTTTTGGAGCAAAAATCACTCTTCCACCTGAATGGAACTGAAACCAAATTGTGGACCATAACTCGCAACCAGACATGGGCTAGCATTTTGGGTGATGAAGGGTAGAATTTTCAATTCCTGAGGGGGACTGAGGGGGTAGGAACGCCTGAGGGGGCTGAGGGGATGGTAATCCAAAACGTCCGATTTTCCGCTAAAATCAAGGTTTTTTGGGTTATTTTTTCCTTAAATTAACCTATTCTGAGCTCATTTTTGCACCTATTCTAGGCATACATTTATTATAATTTTCTATACAAAAGTCTTCCAAAAATTCCTGAAGGGGGTAGCGGCTGGCTGAGGGGGTAGGTCAGAGCCGGAGGGAGGCCAACACCCCTCAGCCCCCATTTGCTCATGTCTGTTCATAACAAACTTGATGAGTTGCCAGCAGCGACAGCAGAAGGCACAACTTAGCGATCCACATAATTGATCCGATTATCTCAAGCTCTGAACCAATCTAGGTACTCGTATGGGTAGACCAGACAGAAATTAAGGCACTGACACGAAAAACGATCCCATATATAGTGTTTGCGTCAGTGTCAGAGCAGGTTTTGCGGCATGATCAAAAATTACTGGAACGAGAGAAACTACATACGTTTGAGAGAAGAGCCTAAAGAATTTATCAAACAAAAATTGCTGGCATCAGATAAGAAGTGCCTTTGAAAAGAAGTGCCGGAATAGATTATCAAAAAGACTTGTTGTCACGAGAAAAAACTGCCTTTGAAAAAGATGGAAGAACTTATTGTCAGAAGGAATGGCTGAAAAAGAAAGAAACTACTAGTATGTAGTCCGAATTGAACAAACAAACTGCCTAAAGACGAAATGCTTTAAAGAAAACACAGCTTTTGGGAAGTCAGCGTACATTACAGGCCTTAAATTACAGAAAGGGGTTGTGCAAAAATGACGTCATCGGTTAGGGGGGAGGGGGTGTTTGCCAAATGATGATGTCACTTTTGTCTCATAGGGTAATTTTGAAAAATTAGCCTTCAAAAACGCATAAAGATCAACTGCCTAAAGACGAAATGCTTTAAAGAAAACACAGCTTTTGGGAAATCTGCGTAGATTACAGGTCTTACATTAAAGAAACCACAACTTTCGGTAAATCGCATCAACGGCAGCAAGTTCGCCTTTGAACTGACGTTGCTATGCCGAAAACAGTCAACTTAACTTAACAAACCTTTGTTCAGATGTAGCGTAGCGTATAGCCGTTATTAGTTATCCTGACATGTTTAATGATAACAATACGAATAGTTCTAGGTAATCGACTGCCCTGCAACAAATAAACATTCTCGTGTTTGACTGAATAGAATCGAAAAAGCGGGTCAACTATCGAATCAGAGACTGACTCTTAGAATTGACAATGATTATCTGTTTTCTGTGTAAATTTAGCTGTCATATCGGTTTGTAAGTAAACACGCGCCTAGCAACAGTCACTCCACTCGCCCAACACTATTGTTTGCATAGTGTATAAGAAGAATATATACATAAGGCCGTCTATCTTTGGCGGACTTGGCTTGGCTTGTACGTAAATCGGATTTGTTCTTCAAGCGACTATGGGCTGTCCTCACTGTCGTGTGGCGAATAACTGGAAAACGGTATAGCCCTTCCTTTTCTCGTAGAACAATCTTATCAAAGCTGAGTTTGCAGTGCAAGAAGTGCAGCACAACTGCATGCAACAGTTGCAACAGACTGCAAGACGGTACCAAGGCTCGCGCTGCCAACGTGTGTGGCAGTTGTGGCTCCTCCAACAACTTCGACCACCATCAGGTGAGCCAGCAAATCCTACTAATTGTTTTTATTTGTAAGTCGGTTTCGGTATTTTAGAGTCCACCAGCTTGGGGAAAATAAACAGAAGACTGCGCAGAGTCACGTCCTCATAGACCGCTGTACAGTATCTTATCTGTAGTGTAGAGAGAGTCTATCTATTATGTATTAGCATTAGCAATTCGCACATTTTAGCGTCTATTTTAATGACGTAATTATAGCGTACGTACGTACATACGTATACATACGTGATACAGGTAATGCCATACATGTAACAGGTCATCCGCCGATGGGGCGAGGGGGTTTGTTTGGGGTCTGGCCCTGGCGCCGACCGGGGGGGGGGGCGGTCTGAGCCCAAATTCTAAAGAGAGGGGTAGGGTACTAAAAAACGCTCAAAACCCACAATTTTGGGCAAAAAATCGTTTTGTTGAAAATCATTTATTTGGGCTCAAATACGCCTCAGATTAGAAGTGCTGTTTTACAGGCGATTTTAGCAATTTTATGTCTGAAAAAATTACTTGCCCGGAAAGTCGGTCGGAGGGGGCAGACCACTCGGACACCCTACCCTATAGGTAATACAGTATATGAGTATTGATCACTGAGCACGCGCCGCAGCATAGAAAACTGGTTGGTAATATTTTTGCACGATTTCAAAAAATAAGAAATATCACGTTTGTTGGTGTACTTTATGTTTGAAGAAGCTATAAATAAAAAATCGGCTCAATCAAATGCGTAAGAACATCCTAAACCGATCATCAGCGTAAACTAATATGTTACACTAAGTTTAACGTCATTGGGAACTTCTGCATCAGGACTGCTATCTACCACACTAGCCTTCTGTAGCTTGTGCATGTGAGCGAGTTTAGAGCTAAGGGGTTTGAGAAGGAAAAAGTCGACTAGTTCGTAAACGGTGATTAGACTGGCGCCCAGACACAAGCCCAGCGTGCCTCCCATATCGCACAGGAAACTCCAAAAACTGTAGGCCCATCTTTGTATGTGCTTCTCTATACGGATGTCTTCAAAGTAAACGCTCAGGGCTAGATAATCGTCCCTAAAAGACACAGGTAGACTTTTAAAAAACAGCTTACAACAAAGTTTTACACTCTGGCAGATTCACTTCTGGTGGTGTCGTAAAGAAAATCGGCCAAGTGAGTGGAAAGCTGCAGAAAGGAACTGGCCAGCTTTGGCTTCATTTGAGCAGTAACGGTGCTTAATTCTATACTCAGATTCCTCAGGTCTCCACTTAGACATTCTACTGCTTCATTGAACAATTTCTCCAGGCTTCCCGGGTCCTCAACCGATGAACAGAAAGTTTCAAGGAATATGCGTTTGTTCAGTACATGTGGGGATTTCTGGGGTACGCTTTTTAGCTTTTGAATAGCTTCAGTTACTTCTGCCACGCATGCTGGTCTGATGACTGGATGAGTTGTCAAGATCTGTTCCAGTATTTCTTTCTGTTTCGGTTTCTTCAGGGTCTGGAGCACGTTTTCTACCTGACTTGGGAATGTTGAAGAACCCTGTAGATACCAACCCAGGTTGGTCCATGTGTTTATGCCAACTGGATCAACAACTCCCTAAAAATCTACTCCAGTAGAAGCCCGCTCGGAAGGAAAAAACTATTGCACACTCACAGCAGTGAGAGCAGCTAACAAAGATTCCATCAAATCCGCTCTAAACGCCAGTTCATACTTGGTGATGTTGCCAGCATTGTAGCTCTCAATCATACTACGCAATGATCTGTACTCGGGGATATCCATAGTCATCTCTGGCACATAGGTGTCAGAAAAGAACCACTTCAATAGATACTTCATGTCATAGAGCACTTGCTCAAGCAGTCCCTCCATTTCTCTGATTTCTTCTTCAAACTGCTTTCTCAGAGTGTGAAAGTTGGCAACCAAAGTGTACAACGGAATTTCAGGGTGCAGCTCATGCAGAATTCGCATTGTTTGGCGATGGTCACGTAACATGTATGCTCTTAGCTGTTCATAGACTTGTTTTGATCTTCTGGAAGTTATTTCGAAACACTGACTCTGAAATAGAAAATACTGTAGACTAATTTTACTACCTAACGGTCAGACAGACTCGAGTTTGCAATCGGCTGTAGGTGCTCTGAAACTGTCCCCAAATCGGCGCAAGGTGGTTCTCCTCAAACCAATCGAAAGTGTCCAGAACTTGTCTGGTCAGTACGTCCATCTGTCGAACGCTCTGTTTGTGCAGCCGTTCTCTGGCTTCCATAGCCACCACCTTTTCGTTCATGTACCTGGCTTGTTGCTCTGGTGTCAGTCTTTCAGTTAAACTATCTTTTGGAGCCTTCGAGAAACTGAGGTACATTTGATATATGACATTTGTGCAACCTTCTTTGCAGTTGGAACTATTGCGCTTACCACCTGTGTACAAAACACACTCCAAATGTTGTTTCAGCGAACAAACTGGAGTATAGGCAGCTAAAATTGAAAGTGCTCTTTAAAGTTAGAGGTCACTGACTTTTCGTTACAAGCGTTTGGTAACCCGAGTTCGGGTGCATAGTAGGGCAGACATTTGCATCTTTCGAGTACATCTTCCACCTGCCAGTCAATGTCACACAAAGTCCTTGTGTATAACCAGGCTGGATTTGTGAAGTGCTTCAACGGCGCATTTTGTATGCACGTACCACCGCCATCTGTTGAAATTCGATATTGCTGAATGATCTCTTCTGATTATTAGAATTCGACAAAACAGAGATTATTGCTACTTCCAGTTGACGTATTGTGAGCTGAATACGGTACCCAGTGGGTACGTCATAAGCATACTGAGCTATTGCAGGCGGTTCACCTTGTTTGAATACCAGGACCTAGTCAACTAAAGGCTATTATGTATCATTGCGATTGTAGCCACCTTGAACCCCATTTCGGTAGCCAAACTTCGCTCATAGGTCTGCGTGTTGAATTGGAAATAGAAGCCTTCTTGTTGCCCTACAAATATTTGATCTTCTTTTAGGATATTTTTTCTTCATACCTGATTTCTGAACCATGACTGGTTGACTTGGATTGTAATTAGCCACATAACACACACCGAAATCAGTGAACACAGTTTGAAAAATGCTTGTATTGCAATGAGCATGGGTTGGAGTGTAACAACTAAAGTAAGCTCGCTTGGAGATATTTTATGTATGTAGGTTTTAACGTATTTTGAACCATACCGAACAAGCATGTCATCTATTTGATGAGCCGCCTCAGCAAGGAACATCCTGGAGTCATTTCTGGTTGGAAGTGCGTTTACTACTTGGTCATCAACCATTGCTTTGCCTCGCTTATTCCACTGTTGCAACAGCAAATCATACAAGCCGTTGAATCGTTTCATATAGGATATTCTAAACTCATTTTATTCTGAAGGTAACGCGGTAAAATAGACTCTAACCTAAACTGATTGATGTTGCAAATGGCGATTGATGGAAAAGCAATTTCAGGGGGATATTCTATTCTAATCTCTGTCATTGCTGGATGAGAGACGAAGTAGCTGAACTGTGTGTACACCTGTTTCACCATCAATACAAACATACCCAACAACAATAAGCCCCAAAATATCCTATAATTAAGCATTTATCACAAGAGAGGGGGAGAGGAGAAGAAATAGAAGAATGAGCAGGAGATGGAGAAGTAGGGGAGGAGTAGGAAGAGAAAAAGCAGCAGAAAGGGGAGACGAATTTACAGGAGGAAAAGTAGCAAAAGAAAAAGAGAAAGATGAGAATGAGATGGAGGAAGAAGAGAAGGAGAGAGAGGAAAAAAAGGAGAACAAAGAACAAAAAAGGAGAGTGAGGGGGATGGAATAGTTGGGGAGAAGGAGGAGAGGTAAAAAAGAAGAGAAAGAGGAAGATGAGAAGGAGATGGAGGAATAGGAGAAAAAGAAAAAGAAGAGAAAGAGGAAGACAGCCGGAGCCGGCACAGTTGTGTAGTGGTTTAGGCCGCATAGCCACTGTGCGCGACATACAATTGTAGCGCGCTCATCCTCTCTGCGCGGCAAGTTTCTTGCCGCAAAGAGTTGGTTGTCGGCACAAAGCCCAACCCAGGCTACCGGAAGCTGGTGACAGCGAGTAGGTAAATGGAAACCGACTGGAGCTGCCGTTGCACCCGAAAGCTACAATAGCAACCACCACAGGAAAAACAGATCTATGGGTGCCGCTATGTTTCGCTGCTGTTACGCATTGTTACGTATCAACAATGGCCATTGTTACGGGCGTAACATTGAGAATAAAGGGAAGAAAAAAGCGTCACAATTAGTCTGCATTGCGAGCTGTTCCGCACGTAACAATGGCCATTGTTTCGCACCGAAGCAATTTTAGCTGTTACTGCAGAACAATTACTATGTTCCGCTCCGCTAGGATGAATTCCCAAGTATACTGTAGCTGTTGTTGGCTAAATTTCGGATCGTCAAGTACACTGCACATCCGGATTTTAACCAATTATATGCTACAAAATAGTAAGGACGTTCTGCAAGTATGTTTGCATATCATTTCAATCGCAAATCTTTTACACTTCTGCACTTGTACTTCATTCACTTAGTCTGAGTGGTTGATGGCACATTTAGGAGCGCCCATGCAGAGCTTTGGCACATCTCACTCAGAGAAAGGACACTGATTGTACTTTATTATTGGGAATTTACTTTTAACACCCAATGGACAAAAGTCACGGTACTGTACACAGCAGTCCAGTTTGCAATAAACATCGTAACAATAGTGAATGTTTTGCCAAACATGAAAGAATTGCTACGAAGCGAAACAATGCCCATTGTTTTGCTGATGATTTGAGTTTGTTCTGCTTTTCTCGTTGTTACGCAGCAATTCTGGTTGTGGTGCATGTGTTTTGCAGTGCGTAACATTGCGTAACAACGCGTCACATTGCGCAACCCTCAGAGCCGTTTTCCCTGTGACGCATGTGTTGGGACATATGGAACGGGGACTGCTACATACCACTGAGACCCGACCAGACTGACACCGAGCATGTGTGGCGGCTAGTAGCGAAGGGAGCGAAGGAAGGGCAGGATGATATGGGTGTGCGTGATGGGCCCGCAGTGTGGCCTAACGCAGGGGTTGCGACGGCCCCGCCCGGTCAATCCATCCATCCATCCAAGAGGAAGACAACAAGGAGATGGAGGAAGAGGAGAAGGAGAAAGATGAAAAGGAGACAGAGAAGAACGAAGGATGAGGGAAAACAGAAAGTGGAGAAGAGCAAGAAAGAAGAGGATGATGAGACAGAGAAGAAGTGCAGAAGGGAAAGAGAAAGAGGAGAGAGAAGCAGGTGGAGCCAGCGAATGCAGAGAAGGAAATAAAGAAAATAGAGTGAATGAAATCTACATAAATCAGATAAGTTTGTACCTGCGTGGTTTGGGACTGTCACTGATGGCTCGTAGTCCATGTACAGTGCTCCTAGAGCAATATTCCTGGAGAACACCTCTGTTGGGAAGCATGACTGTGTTTGGACTAGCTGTTTTGATGGACTGCACCACATACGTGACCGACCAAGCGTTGAATTCTAATCGGTAATGGACTTGATCGTATACTGTTTCACCTGTTTGTTTACTTTACTCCATTTGTTTTGTACAGTTATTCAGTATGAAATTAAGGAAACCTGGGGCCTCGAATTGGCATTGTAATTTACGACCCACAATCCGGACAATCGCATTACTCTGAATGTCATGGTTTGGTTGATGAAATGATGTATGCCAGTAATTGGTTGCGTCAAGCGTGAAAAATCTCAACGCTTGCCTTGGCTCCCATGGGAATGTTGTTTGTCCGATCGTTTATTATCTGTCAATTAGGGGCAGCATAATTAATGAACAGGCAGTGATACTGCTGATGAGACGGCGATAATGTAATTAACCGAGTACACGCGTGCTGGATCAATATTTGTACCACTAACCTATGTAAACATACCGACATCCACACACAAACAACGGCACAACCTCCTAGACGTCTCTATCGATTTCTCGCTCACTACTTTCAGAAGAAGCCATAACATCAAGAAGCCTTAGACGATAAAAGTTTCCACTCTCCAGAGACAGAGACAAACTAAAAGTAAGCTCAGCAATAAAGTGGGGCGGTGGCGTGCGGCGGTATCGGCCGGTTTTTTGGTGGTCGTTGCAGGAATGACATCTCTGTTGCACTTGTCCGAGTCTTTGCAGCAGCACAAATACATCATACCACTGGGTGAAATGGTTTTGCCGAAATAGTCTCTGGTGTACATGCAGTGAGAGCAGTGGCCGTTTGGCGGACATTTGGTCTGTTCGAAAATATCCTTGCAGGTTTTTTCTTGAGATGCACTCGTCACACAACCTTTTGCCTTGCCCGATACTTTGACGCGGTTGCCTGAAGTGCCTCGAGGTTAATTAACAGCTCAGCTAATGCTGTTTGATGCTTGAGAGCTCGCGACACGCACACTGAATACTAATGAACCGTGCGCTCTGGTGCTATTGAGCTATTATTTGCCCTAAAATAGCCCCAATGGCAGATGCTACACGTGCGCAAACAAGGAACATCATAAATTGGCTACAGAGTCAAACAGACGTGCTCATTTAGCGCCAGAAGTATGTATAAGTCAAGGAATCGGCTGAGCAAATGAAACTCAATATTTTTGAAAAGCCAATCTTCTCGTTTAGTGGACTGAATACATGGGAAAGAAATATGATCTGGCAATGTAAACCTAACAAAAATGAACTCTCTAAGATTGAAAGTTAGGCATCGATAAATTAGGCAAGCGTTCTATGAATGTCAAACTAGAAACAACTAAAAAACGGAAAACTATCAAATGGTTTAACTGAAACAAATAATTACCCAACAAAACAGCAAAAAACAAGGGCTATAGAAAGAACTATCGCATTCGAAACAAGTAGAATGTAAAAGTTAAAGAAAAAGTTATCGTAAAACAAAAGAATGAAAAGAGAATACAAAAAAGTGACAGAAAGTACAAAAACAAGAGACAAACAACGAAAGCAAAAATATAGACCAAGTTATATGAAACCTAAAACCTGCTTAGGATACATTATTGTTAATTCGCGGTCTCCTAGTTGTGAAAAAAACAAGTAAGAGTTACCGTTATCATCGTTGTACTGAGCATTGATCAGTTCCACCTTATAACACCATTTGGAGGCGAGACAAGTGGAGGCAGTGAGATCGTTCTCGGTTTCCAGTTTAACGGTTCTCTTGCTAATAACCTTGGAAGTTTTGTCGAACTGGAGACAAGTGCGTTGCGCCAAAGTCATGGTGGACAAGGAGCCTAGCAGCGCCGCCACCGGCAGCCACATGGCACTCAATTAAGGGCGTTGACAGGGCTCTAAAAACAATCACAATAGATCTTGGGTGGCCTCGCTGGCTCCTCCAATCATTGGCCGGGCGCCTAAAAGCAACATCTCCTCTCCAGGCCGACCGACCGACCGCACGCACGCCCACCGACCGACCGACCGACTAGGGCCTTATATATTGACGGCGCACTCGGCTATATACATACGTAATGCGGCAGTGCACTATTGGAAGTCCCTGCACCCACACACCTGGCAAAACTAAATAACACTGCGACACCAATGCTAATGCAACTGGAAGGCTATTACGGCCCAAATTACTGGCTGAAAGCGATACTCACTGGCGCGTTGGTGCGTGTTTCTATAGAGATCGGTTCAAAAATGATATTTGGCGCCTTTTCGTGAGAACGCGGCGCCCGCCCCGTCCGGTCAAGAATGCACTCGATTTGGTCGGCAGAGCTAGCAGGAGTGGCTTTTTCAATAAAAGCAGCCCTAAATTGTGCTAACAACAGCAGCCTAGCGCAAAGCACCAACGTTAAGCTGGCGAAAAGCTGTTGATTCCTCGGCTGGAACACGTTTTACGAGTGGCGCGCTGAATCCATTTGAAGCGCGAAAGCGCATAGAATACCTTTTCTGAACAAAAAATGAATCAGACAGGCAATGAATGAAATTAAGCAGAAGCAAAATTTATCAGTCTAAGCGTTGATGCATAGCAACAGTGCTAAGGCAGCCGAAAAACGAGCTCCATCCATAATGCCAAGCTGTAATTTAAGCTACAATTGCTGCACAGAAAGCTGTGTGGGCTGCTGGACGGATAGTAGACATTTGTTACACAACAAAAACAATCCTACAGCATCTACGCAGCGGCGGTGCTTACAAAGAGCAGCGAGCTAAGTAAGCTTAGCTTAGTTCTCTGGCGAGCGCAAAACTTCCGGAGGGCTGGCTAGCCAGATCCAGGGTCTAAAGGATGGTTGCGTGGCGTAACTAAATGTTTGGAGGAGGCAAAAAAGCGTTAAAATTGAGCGGCCAAATAAATCACGGCCCAGAGTCAGCTGTTAGGGATTTGGAGCGAACGGCAAACTAGCGAGTGGGCCTGTGATAAGATAAAGGCGGTGCTTAACCATCAACTCAAACATGTCAGAGTCTGCCGAGGCCAAAATGCAACTCGGTCGGGCGGAGAGCTTTTGTTGGTGTAGCGTGAAGAAATCAATACGCAAGAGTCCGGTTCAAAAACTTGGTCACCATTGGTAACGATAAAGGCAAATTTGATTAGAAAAGCGGCCGTGTACGCTGTCAGTAGGCCGTAAAGACCTAATTTGGCCGGCTCGACCGCAGCCGAAATTACCCCACCGACCGGCTAATTTGCGCTTCTGCCGGCAAAAAAAGTTACACGATCTCACAATCGGCATCCGACTGGATCGCAAAAACTCACTAAACAAATTGAAGACGCAGTTTAGGCTAAATTGGCCGTTTTACGGCAGTCACGAGAACGAGACAAAAAGTGACAAATTATTCGGGCTGGAGTTTGAGCGCGAGAAAACGCTACGTCTAATCGGACCGCCCGCTGATTTGATTGCTGGTTTGGAAAGTTTCTTACACAACTACGCCCAAGTTTCTTACACATCGGTAGTTTACAGTCGTGAAATTTACATAAAAGTAAGCTAAGAGATCACATGATCAGTTGTAAAGCTGATGCCAATACTGAGAATAAGCTGACGTCAGTTGGCCGATGACACAATTATTAAAACCGGGCCTGAGCAGCTGCCAAACCTGCATCACTGAGCTTCTTAACAACTACTGCAACTAATACAATGGCTCTCGCAACTCTGCTATCCAAAATCCGTGCCAAACTTTCTGTTGTTCGTGTAGTTGCTTTAATCGCAGCAGTTTTCACCTTGTTAGCATGTTGCATCGTCTTTGAAATGATTCGCTGGAGCAATCAGGAGGAAGAGGCAAAATCGCTGGCTGAACATCATCGAGCTTTGGTAGAAGAAGTGAATAGCAAACAGTCGTTCTGGAAGGTTTGGGTGTCTTACTTTTGCTTTCTTTCTCTTGAGATTTGTTTATTGCGATTACATACTACATACAATACGTAGTAGAGAGATTTGCAAGCAGAAATTATAGAAATTTAATTATAGTTACGCAGCAACATACAGTTTTGCTGTTTCAAAATGCAAATTTCAAAAGCTTAGCATTAAAACTTCAGCATCTAATTTGAAAATTCACACCAAATTTTAAATTAGCTTAGTCATGCAAAGCAAATTTGACGGGCATGATATGTAGGGCCGGTAAGACAATTACCGAGTAGAGTATGTACAGGGTGTGCCAAAAAAAAACAACCCAGCAGATTTTTTGCTGTAGCAACCGCAAATCTCAACCGATTTGAATGAATCCTTTTTTAAATGAAAGATAAATAAATTCTTGAAAGATTGATGCAACGTTTATTAAAATAGGCTGCTTTGTTCCTGAGATATTTGTCCTCAAAGTCAAAACAGAGATTTTGGCAATGAACAAGAGTGATAAAGAACAACCCAGCAGATTTTTTACTTTTGCAACCATGAATCTGAACCGATTTGAATGAATCCTTTTTTGAATGAAAGACTGATAAATTCTTCAAAGCTTGGTGCAATTTTTATTGAGATTCACAGTTTAGTTCTTGAGATATTTGCCTTCTAAGTCGAAACAGATTTTGGCAAAGAAAAAGAGCGATTCCGTAGTATTTCATAATAAAGCAGATTCCTGCTGCTAGGGCTAACGATACTTTAGTGTTGAAGTAAACCGAGTTTCTGTGTCACCAGTAAAGCCTCAAATAGGCCTTAGCAGTAGCAGGAATCCGTTTTATTAGGAAGTGCAGTATAATAACAAAATCCCTCTTTGTTCACTGCCAAAATCACTGTTTTGATTTTGAGAGCCAATATCTCAGGAACTAAGCAGAGTACATTAATGAAAATTTCAGCAGTCTTTTAAGGATTTATTTATCTTTCATTTAAAAAAGGATTCATTCAAATCGGTTGAGATTTGCGGTTGCTACAGCGAAAAATCTGCTGGGTTGTTTTTTTTGGCACACCCTGTACATTATTTACAGGCAGAATACAATAAATTCGCAGTGGATGAAGCGCACAGCAATCCAGAACCATTTCCAAAGAAATGGATACCATCCAACGAAAAGATAGCTTATGACAACTTCCAACCTTCATTGAGATATATGGAAAAATTGGACCGACTAAACGTTACTCTGCCTGCTGAGTTTGACTCCCGAAAGAAATGGCCTCTCTGTAGCACTATTATTGGTTCAGTTAGAAACCAAGCTGACTGTGGCTCTTGCTGGGTTAGTGAAATCCGTTCGTTTATATCTGTACGTTCCTACCAAAAAAAAATATTGTGTAGGCTATGGCGTCAACCTCTGTAATTTCTGATCGAATTTGCATCAAAACGCGAGGCAAAGAACAACCTGTAATCTCTGCTGAGGATTTGATGGGATGTTGCCCCCATTGCGGAGGGTAAGGTAAACCATGAATCTTGCTTAAGGCAGTCCTATGGGACCCATGCATGAATACTACAGTACATGGGGTGGGATCTAGGAGATTCTTAGACACGCTCAGCATCATACATAGCTGCTAACTACCCAACCCCTAACCCATTTTTTCTTCTGGCCCATATGTATACATACTACTGTTGGCAAGTCCGACTGAACCTGGATCTATTAATACGTTTTTAACCTGAAATTTGCGGACTTGAACCTGAACCTGAACCTTATTTCAGCCGGACTTGAACCTGTTCCGTTTTATTGGACTTACTCAATAGGTTCAAATTTTGAGTGCAATTTTTAGACAAAAATTGTAAAATTTTCGTTTGGATTGCACAAAATTTTAATTACATATTTCATGTTTTACACCTGTCTTTCAAACTGAAAATGTCAAAAAACGAAAGTACACTGCCCTGTAAAGTCGGATCTACGTTTTCACTGCCAGTAGAAAGACTTTATAGCTCAGAAAAGTTGCAACCAGTGCAAAATTTCTACAATTTTTGAAAATATCAGTGAACCTGGACTTGAACCTGAAATTTCCATGTTGGACTTGACTTGAACCTATTTTCTAAAGCCCGGACTTTCCAACAGTAATACATACATACATGTAAGGGAGTGTGGGGCGCCTGCCCCTGAAAGCTGATATTCTCTCTGCATGCACTTACTGTATCTGATTGTACTGTGCCGTGTCCTAACCATACTGGTTTACAAATCTACATATGTACACATGTGCATGCATGCAAAGTGATGGACTTAAAAGTTTTAAGATGCACTGGAAACTTGTTCTCAATCACAACCTTTCAATATTGGGTGGAAGAAGGCTTGGTAACTGGTGGCGACTACAGTTCATTCGAAGGTTGCAGACCCTACAATTTTTCTCCAGAATGTGGCTGGCCTTGCTCTCCAAACACATACTTGGTCAAGAAAACGCCAAAATGCAAACGAACTTGTCAAGATCTGTACCACAAAACTTACAGAGAAGATAAATATTTCGGTAAAGTTTTTGCGGTCACTTAGACATAAATGTATCAATCAATTTTGTTGTTTTAATAGGTAGCCAAGTGTACACCCTCAAAGCAGCACCGTGGGGACATCTGATGTTACCTGTAGACACTTATACAGATGAAGGTTAGTGGCGCGTATTAGTGTACCTATGTACTGTATGTGCATCCTTTCTTTCTATATTAAGAGCATTGTAAGGGGGCGTGCAAAAATTACGTAATGGCATGAGGGGGAGGGGGGTTCGCCAAAAGATTACTAATCATTACGGTGGGGGAGGGGGGGTTGGCGACTTCATTACGTAATTTTTTAAAGTGCACAAATCACTGAAGTGGTCATAATTTTAATTGTTTTTTTACGTACAGTACATGTACATGTAGTCCCGATTTGAAGCCATTGGGCTTACATTTCTCAATTTCACTTAGATCAACACTTAGGTTGGAGAGTAGCTACCGTTTAAGTCAAGGCTTTCCAATTTTTCAAATGCTAAATGGCAACAGTGACCTTTGAGATCTGTTTGATAAGAGTTTGTAAGAGTTTATAAGGGTATAGCACTTATCGACTCCATCTTTTACAGGGCCCATGCGGCTTTTTCAGAGCAAAATTTCCTGACCAAAGTCAAATTTCCCTGACCAATCAAAGTGAGAACATTCTAAGAAGGGTGAGAAGTTTTTAAAAATCGGCTCTGAAAAACGCATTTAAACGGTATTCTGAGGGTAAAATTTAAATTTGTAGTAGCTGTGGAAAGTCAAAAGTCTCATTTTTAAAAGGTGGTGTGTAAAGCTCTGACAGGGCCCTTTGGGCGCGAGATGATTCTACTGCTATCAAATTTTTCCCTGACCGGACACCAAATTCCCTGAATTTTTTAAAATTCCCTGACTTTTCCATGACTCCCTGACTTTTCGGGTCCCGCACGAACTCTGTTTTATGACCATCGATCATCAGTCAAGTGATATGGCAGCAGCCTAAAATCTATGATAAAACACTTTGGTTTCAACTTTAATAAAAAGCCACCCAATAATGGCTTCTATGTAAAACTAAGACTATACTATACATAGTTGACTAGACTATACATAGCTGTAGCTCATCAATAAAAAAAACTAAGAAAATTAACAATTGTTACTGTATACAGATGTTATTTTATTAAAAACGTCATTTTACATGGAATCGAACGCAAAAATTTCGGCTCCATCTCTTCAAAAAATTGAAATTTCGGGGGGGGGTAGCCAAATTATTACGTAATTAGGGGAGGGGGAGTCAGAAAATTATTACAGGCGATTATCCGGGGGGAGGGGGGTCCGAAAATGGGCAAAAATACCATTACGTAATTTTTGCACGCCCCCTAACCGCTATTTTAAAGATAGTTTTTCAACATCAGCATCAGCGTGCAAAAATCGCAGATTGTCATCAATAATGCATACAATTTTAGAGCTCGAAATTATACTAAAGAAGGAACTGCTTATCAATGGCCCAGTTGTGGCATGCTTTAATGCTTACGAAGATTTACAGCATTATCGCCAAGGTATGACATCTACATAGACCATAGTTGCACTAGGGAACTCTTAAAATCAATATACTGTAGTAAACAAATGTAAAAATACAGTAGAACAGCTCAAAGAAATTTCAGAATCTTTGAAGTACTGTAGAACTGATATTTCAGGAATTTACAACTACACCGCTGGATCTCTTATTTATGGTCACTGCGTAAAACTGATTGGTTGGGGTCGAGAGGGCGGAGTGGAATATTGGTCTATGGTAAATAGCTGGAGCAGAAACTGGGGCGAGAATGGTATCTCAAATAGAAATGCTTCGTTTTCCAGAAACAAAAATCACTTTCACTTCAGGACATTTTCGATTGCGAAACGTTGGCACTGCTGTTTTCACCGAACTGGTCTCTGGAAAAGCATAAATATTGGCTTAAATAAATCTCGTTTACTATACTACTGTGTTGCAATATGTAAATGAGTTGTTGTTCAATGCTACACACAAGCCAACACACTGGCTATTCGCATGTGGTTCAAACTAAAAAGCGGCTGGCCAAATGCAGTACCTATATAGTATTAAAGCAAAGCCCTGCGCTGCTGCTGCGGTTTGTGTGTAATCGGTCCAAAAGTCACGACAAACACTATTTTTATAGAGCCGCTTTTCGGCATCGTTCGCGTACTACTGCGATGAATTTGCGCACTGCATCTAGTGCGTGGGTAATTTGGACTAGAATATCGTTTTTGACGCGTCCATTCGGCGTGTTTGAAGAAGCCAAAAGATTTGTTTGCTCTTTCGACACGTATAGAGGAACAGCCAACAGCCGGTCCTTCATACGTTCGTATAACAAAGCCTTTGCCAGCGCGTTTCGTATCAAAGAGCACCATTTGCTTTATAAATTTGATGTTAATAATAACGATTTGTACCGAATTTTAGAATGGCAATGACTGAATGGAGAAGTTAGCGGCTGTATTACTGAGTGTGCTTGTGGTTTGGGCGCCCTGTGCAGAGGCCTACGACTTTACAAACACTTGTATTGGACAGGCAAGTCAGCAGCCAATCAACATCGACTCGTGTCGCGATTTCCGCTTCTGCTGTGACAATAGATGTTATGGAATGAACAAAAATGAAAAGTGTACACTTCGTTTCGACAATGCGTTCGATACGCAAGAAACCTATTGTTATTGTGCTGGCATCTGGCCAAAGTTCAGCGCATTGACTGTGATACTGTGCGGTTGGGTAGTAATTATTATGCAGTAACTTTGTACAATGCTTTTGTTATAAACAGCTCTGACTTCGTACACCTAACATCAAGAATACATACTGGGCTACAAAACATTCATTAAAGCTTGCCTTTCAAGCTCTGAATGCTGAGCTAGAAATGAACATGCAGCAGACTAAACGTTAATCCTACAACCAGTAATGATACTTTAGCCATACTAGCCGACCGTGGCAGGCTGTTATTGCAGTTTTGCTTGTTGTTACAACAGCATATCCAGGTGTCTCCTTTGGTCAAAGATCTGTGTAGATACTGTTTGGCCCAGGTACAGTTTCTGGTACCAGTCCAGTGATTTCCGAACAGTGCGTCACAGCCTGAACTTTCACCTCCGATTGCACAACCCCATCTGTGTCCGTTAGCCACTCGTTTAACGCCTGTAACCTTTATCCTCTAGTGTGTCTATGTACGAGGGAGGGTAAAACAGCTTAGCCTAGTCTAGTCGGCGTTTGTCTCGCGCCCTCAGAACAGGGCCCGTATTCATAAAAATATCCTAAGCTTAGGACAACCTAAGGCGCTTAGGACGTCCTATTTGGCCGTAGGATATCCTACGAGTATGACATCCTACGCCGTATGATAGGATTATTCATAAAACAGTTTAGGATATCATACTCGTAGGAAATCCTAAGCGCCTTTTATCAGCGGTTTGAGCCACCGCCACACGACATGTTTAGGAGGGAAATTCAAGCCTGACTCATGTTTTGTTGTTGGCACCGACCGGAAGCGCAACTTTGAGTCTAGAAGTAGTCATTTCTGTTCTGTAACCGTAATTTAGCCGTTTTTTCAATAATACAGAGCAAACGGGTATGAAAGTAAAAAGCTAAGAATAAGAACACTTGATTTTCAATGAAAACATGACTATTTAAATGTGTACTACTAATTTCAAGTTTATAATTATGTTTTCTAGCCGAGCTAGTGGCAGACAGGCAACCAAGAGTGTTTATCGCATGCAACGCACGCTAAAACCTACGTCCTAAGCGGCCGTAGGTAGCTCGCGACCTACCTAAGGTTTTCGTCCTACGCCGTAGGATTTCCTAAGAGCGGCCATCCTAAGCAAAGTTTTATGAATTGTCCTACGGCCCGCGCGGCGTCCTAAACGGCCAGATTTAGGAAATCCTACGTCCTAAATTGTTTTATGAATACGGGCCCTGTTCAATAAATGAAGGTACTGCACTATACGTAAACCAGTTGGATTAAGGTTTCACCAACTGGTCTAAAATGCGTCAATTTTTATTGCTATCAAGATGTGCCAAAACTGGCTACATCCCGTGAGATAAACAAAAAAATATTTTTGGACGCTTTATCTAACAGATGAAGCAGTGATGCCATTTTTATGACGTGTGCCCACAAAAGAAATCACATACCATCGACTTCAAATTCGGCATCGTAGAAGACGACGTAGTAGCACCATTTGTACGACCAACATTTGGTGGACCAGTCGTCCGTTTGGTCGTCGTCTTCATACTTTTGATTTATGAACGATCGATTGCCGCAGTAAACCGATTGATTAGGCTTAAACAAAACAGTAAACACTATCAAAACGGACAGAAGAGAGGCCAAAGACATCGCCAGCAAATTATTGCCTTCACAGTAAAAGCATCATTAGTGACAGGTGCTACGACGATTCGGTTGCTATGGCTCACAATTGATATCATTTGGACTAATAATACTAGCCATCATAATGTTTGCTTTGTTTTGACTAGGTACAGGAACCTGTAAAGTTTCGGAAAACATTGTAAAATTGTGACAGTAAAGTACGTACATATGTATGCAGGATTGCGGTCGTTCGTTGATATACAAATCAATAAAGATATTACAGCGATTGACGCAAGGCCGGTTCGGTGATAAGGGGGTCCGGAACTGTTTAGTTTTTATACTTATCAGCAGAAAATCCGTTAAATTTCGTGTCATTCCACTGAAAACAATAAATATATAACCTAAAAACTGTTTTCAGCAATAATTGTTTATAAAAGCACTACTTTTTTCTCAAAACTATTATTTATCGCTCACTTGCTCTGGCCCAAATGGATCCTAGTGTTTTTACAGCAATTCTGATGATATTTCAAAAGTTTCATATTAAAATTTTCAACGATGTCTATTTCTTTTTGAAAAGCCACCATCTGTACTTTTAAAGAGACTATATTTTGACACTAAGTTAATTAATTGACAGCAAACAATGTTTTGGGGTAAACAGGTACATAAATACACCTAAAACAGCAACATTTTAACTTAAAAAGGCACTTAAAACTTTAGTTCTAACTTATACAAAATACACAAGTTGTCTACTGCGTTTCGTGCACGTGCAACATATGCACAGTGTGAATTTTTTGTTGCTTAGAGCAATTTCAAATTTTTTAACCCGACTTGAAGACGTTCCGGTCGACCGCTAAGTACTGTACATATACCTTTTTTTTGAAAACAACTCGGCATTTTTGGAATCGTGTACTCTCTAAAATGATATGAAGATCAGAATTTAGATCAAATTATCACAACAGCTCCCAATCACAAAGGTTTGTTGACGGTTCCTAAAACGGTCCCCTTAACCAAAGGTCAACTCAGTCTGCTTTCTTCTGAGCGGCCAGAGCCTCTTCAATCAACGACACAACTTTCTCAACAGTTTCTTCTGTGCTGAAAACGATTTGCTTCAAGATTTCCCAAGAAAAAGCTGATAATTCGACTAAGCTACCTATTGTGTCCCATCAGACCGATGCGCCAGATTTTTCCCAACGTCGGACCCAGTCCACCGGCGATTTCCACTTGGTAGCTGAACAAATAAGAGAAAGACTGGCTATGTACAAAGCAAAAGTTAGACTAAATAACTACTTTTTCATCAGATAATCAACAACTGCCTTCCAGTCGACTCCTTCTGGAACTTCAACTGTGTTGATGGTCGGCAACCGCGCGTTCTAAACATTTCTACTTGAAATTTTGTTAGACTAAAACACACTTGTTCTAGCATTTCGGTTGGTGGTAGAATTTCAAAATCCTGAGGGGTAGCAGCTCCTGAGATAGCAAGCTGACTTTAACCTGTTTACATCTAATTTAAGTACAGGGTGTGCCAAAAAAAACAATCTCGACCGATTTGAATGAATCCTTTTTAAATGAAAGATAAATAAATTCTTGAAAGATTGATGTACCGTTTATTAAGATAGCCTGCTTAGTTCCTGAGATATTTGTCCTCAAAGTTAAAACAAAGATTTTGGCAATGAACAAGAGTGATAAAGAACAAGCCAGCAGAATTTTTACTTTTGCAACCATGAATCTGAACCGATTTGAATGAATCCTTTTTTGAATGAAAGACTGATAAATTCTTCAAAGATTGGTGCAATTTTTATTGAGATTCACAGTTCAGTTCTTGAGGTATTTGCCTTCTAAGTCGAAACAGATTTTGGCAAAGAACAAGAGCGATTCCTTTGCATTTCATAATAAAGCAGATTCCTACTGCTGGGGCTAATGATACTTTAGTGTTGAAGTAAACCGAGTTTCTGTGTCACCTGTAAAGCCTCCAAGAGCCCTTAGCAGTAGGAGGAATCCGTTTTATTACGAAGTGCAGAATAATAAAAAAATCCCTCTTGTTCACTGCCAATATCACTGTTTTGATTTTGAGAGCCAATATCTCAGGAACAAAGCAGAGTACATTAACGAAAATTTCAGCAATCTTTTAAGAATTTATTTATCTTTCATTTAAAAAAGGATTCATTCAAATCGGTTGAGATTTGCGGTTGCTACAGCGAAAAGTCTGCTGGGTTGTTTTTTTGGCACACCCTGTATATTTTATACAAAATTGTACCAAAAAAATGCCGAGAGGGGCTGAGTAGTAGTTTACCTTGTCCTTAACAAACATATTCAGTCCGAGCTTGGCCAAGCCGTCCTGAAGGAGCTGGGAATTAGTCTGGTGTCGTTTAACTGAGTTGTGCACTCCTTCCTTGCACAACAAAGACAAGCCAGTACGAAGCGCATAGATGGTACTGGTGGGACCTGTGTGGTGGTACCTAAACAAACACCTTGCAGTCAGTCTTTTCTTCATCTCTTTCAAAATCACGCTAGTCAATTACGAAAAGCGAACACCTTACACAAATCACTAACCATCAGCACGTATTAGGTGGTTGGGGGCTTAGTCAGTAACGCCCAATCCTCCGTATTTCCTAGCCCGGAGACAATCCGGGACGCCCGAACCAAAATACAAACACTACTGTTTACCAAGAAATCTATCGGAATACCTGTTCGTTTAAATCGTTTATAGTTTTCGAGTCAATTTACTGAGTAGATACGGTCGGTAGCATAGCAATTTACGGTCCGACCAGGACGCAAGTAAAGGCTAACTGACGCGATGACGATGCCGTCTGTTAAATCAGACAAGAGAGTTGCCCCTTGGTAGGGCATGTGGCTTTTCGGCAGGGGGTTGGAGCGTATAAAATTGCTTTCCCAAAAAACGTCGCCAAACTTTTGGAGGGGTATAGGCCGGCGAGAGGGGCAAACCCCTAACCCCAGTCCATGTATGCTTAAAATTGCGATTTTAGTGCACAAAAGCCCATTTTAGTCGTTTTGAGTCTTCGAAATTTTGAACCGCACTTCTTGAACGAAACATCTCCTGAACCCCCAACTAACTCATCAACAACGACTCGCACCTTTTACATGGTATGACTATATGAGCACCTACAAGTGTGTTAGGCGCGTGTCGAGACGATTGCCTTTTTCATGCGTGTGTTGTTCTGCGTCTCTGGGAGTCTCAGCAGACATGAGCAAAGGGGGCTCTGACCTACCCCCCGGCAGGAATTTTTTGGAAGAATTTTGTATAGAAAGTTATGATAAAAGTATGCCTAGATTAGGTGTACATGAGCTCGCTCAGAATAGCTTATTTTAACCTGTTTTAACGAAAAATAACCTAAAAAACTTGATTTTAGCCAAAAAAAAGGACGTTTGGCTTACCATCCCTCAGGAGCTATTACACCGTCAGTCAGCTCCCGTTAGGAATTGATAATTCTACCCCCAATCAGCCGAAATTCTAGCCCATGTCTGAGTCTCAGACGAACACAAATGTCTAGAGAGCAGAGTAGACGAACAAAAAGGTTAGTGTTGGCCCAAACGGCTGATTTTGCAAGCAATTTCTGCCAATTACGTCCGCTTACCGTCTGACTTCGTCGAAGCAGCCCCAATAATTGGCCACCAGTGCCATATCCAGATAGAACGATTGTACTTTGGTCTTTCGGTTTTCTACTTTTTTCCTACAAAAAAGAACAACAAAGTAACCAAACCAAAACTGTCAGAACAAAGACAGTACCAAGCTCTGTCGCTGAAAGAGATTGGCGCCAGTCCGGGCGGACAGCTGAGAGCCTTCTGAGTGGCCGAATAGACGCAGTCCACCTCTAATTGGTCCATCTGGAAAGGGGCGGCGCCTAGAGAAGCTACCGTATCCACTAGAAAGAGACAGTCGTTCTTGTGACAGGCAGCTCCGATGCCCTCCAGACTCTGCTGCACCCCACACGACGACTCTCCGTGACACACGAACAGAACCACTGGCTTGACACGGGCCAGCGCCTAAACCTTTGATTATTATCTCATATAATAATCTAATAGATCACCTGCCTATAGGGAGTGGGTCTGAGTTCGAATTCTAGGGATCGGGGTTGGGTAGCAAAAACGCTCAAAAATCGCTAATTTGGGCTTAAATACAGAGTTTGGTGCATACATGGACCGGAAAAATCCGGAGGGGGGTAGGGGGGGTTGAGACCTCGGGGGGGGGGGGGGTCCCCCCGAAAAAAGGCAAAAAAAAACGCCTATTTTGCCTTAAATAAGCGAAAATTTCCTCCCTCCGGGAGGGGGGGGGTGGGTGGGGGAGGGGGGTATGGCCGGCCGAGGGGGGTATGGCCGACCGAGGGGGAGGGGTATACCCCCCTTACCCCCCGGCCCATGTATGGTTTGGTTGACCAGGCTTGACCCCATCCTGAGAAATTCGCGAATAAGTAAATTTTCAATGCCTATAGAAATAGCGCTAATATGGAACTTTTTCATTTTGCTGTCATTTCTGCAAATGTCCGTCAAATGAGCTGAACTTTGCAGAAACTCTTTAGACCTGTAGAATGTTCTATGTATTAAAATTTCCTGCATTGAGATTGACGCAGTCTTGAGAAAATGAGGAATTCCTGAACATCCACTTCTTTGAATAAGCAGAACAGAAAAACAGATCATTAGAATATTCCTAATTTCTGAAGACCAGGTCATCTCTCAATGCATGAAATTTTAGCACTTAGAATATCAACAATTTTGTCACCTATTATCTCTAATTTCAGCCAATTAAAAATTTGCGGAAATTTCAGAAAAAGGAAATGATTTAATTTTTTGTAACACCCTGTACTATACGGTAGCGGTCGTACATATGTCGGCAAATGCCCGACTGTTTGAGACCCGAAAGTACACCACCAACCTCTTCAATGGTAGCCAGGTCGAAGGCATTTCCAGGAGGAAGAACGATCTTTTCTACTTGAGCACCACACCGATCTGAGACCTCGGCTGCTCGCTGACCCCAGATCCCATTCTCTGCCACCAACACCTTGTCCCCTCTCTCCAACAGATTCACCAACGCTGCCTCCATGCCTGAATGACCTAAACACAACATCACATCACAGTCTTACACGTAACAGACATACATGGGCCGGGGGGTCCGGGGGTTTGCGCACCCCCAACTTGGGCTCGACCCCCCAAACGACCCCACCCACCCACCTGAAGTCGACTTTTGTTCCTGACCCAACCCACCAAAATCGCCGCGACCCCCCCAAACCGGCAGGCCCACCCCCAAATTTTTGGATTTTGGCTACCCCAACCCGTTTTTCCGGCCCATGTATGGTAACAGATCTCCGTCCCCAAGACCATTTCTCTGCCGTCCCATTACCTTAAGACAAGAAGTTGTTGAGACAGTGGTCTGTCACCATACATGCACTAGGGGGTTTGGTGGGTTACGGTTGCCCCTTTAGAGGCCAACCTCCTCACCCATCCCCGGTAGGACCCCCCCCACCCCAAAAATATAGTAAAAGTAGCGGTTCAAGTACTAACAAATTGGATCAGAAATAACTAATACAGTATAGATCAAAAAAATGTCCCATCGCTTTTTCGGCCTTCACTCAAACGTTTCGTTCTCAGTCACTTCTTTACCGATTTGGCTCAAATTTTCAGCAAAAATAATCAACATGGTTGGCTAGATATTCTGCAAGTGTGGTGCCAAAATTCCGACTCATACTGGTTTTATGACCCGAAAACTACGAATGAGGGTGGTCCACGCAAAATTAATTTTTTTCGGTAATACATACAAGGAGTACAGGCCTGAAACTTGCAGGAATGATTGGTGTTGCTCATTGGGCATAACATACTAAGCGGGCAGCCCGGTAGCTCAAAGGGCACTAAAATGGGGGAATTTCAAAAACATGACGAAATATGACTTTTCTTCGTAAAACCGGCAAAATGACGATTCTAAAGATTTTCAATTTTCAAAAAACACTGCAGGGATGGTTACTATGGTGTGGAACAGAGCTTAAATATCAGGTTCATTTATTTGTCGAATTTCCTGCTACAATCTATGTTGATTAACAACAGATTCAGTGCTTTGATTCTAGTAGGTGCAGATTTCTTAACTATGGGATTTTCACTCACGTTTTTGAAATTCCCCCATTTTAGTGCCTTTTTGAGCTACAAGGGCTGCCCGCTTAGTATGTTATGCCCAATAGCAACACCAAGCGTCCCTGCAAGTTTCAGGACTGTACTCCCGCTACGGCCGAAAAAAAAATAAATTTGAGTGGACCACCCTCATTCCTAGTTTTTGAGTCATAAAACCAGTATGTAGTCGGAATTTTTGGCACTGAACTTGCAGAATATTTAGACAGCCATGTTGTTAATTGTTGCTGAAAATTCCAACCAAATCGGTAAAGAAGTGATCAAAGAGAACGAAACGTTTGAGTGAAGGCCGAAAAGCGAGTGGGACATTTTTTTTATCTATACTGTATTAGCTTAAAATTCGCCTGAAAAGCTTTGGAAATCGAATTTTGTGCTTCCGCAGTTTAAGAGAAATCGGTGTTATTGGATGGAAGCCCCTTTTTTATCGGTTTAGCTGTAAAACGCTACTTGGCAGCTTAGCGATTATTAGCCTTCTTACAGAGAAAACATGCTATAAAACGCATTTCCGCAACCTGAGCTAGCATTTCGGCTGATGGGAGTTGAATTTTCAATTCCTGAGGGGGGATGAGGGAGATGAGTAAGCCAAAAAGTCCTCATTTTTGGCGAGCTAAAATCGTAGCTTTGGCCTTTTTCGTTAAAAATAATAAGCTATTCTAGCTTCATTTAGACCTAATCTAGAAATAATAATTTCATCATAATTTTCTATACAAAATTCTTCCAAATATTTTCTGAGGGGTTACCGGCCGGCAGAGGGCTATGTCAGAGTCTGAGGGGGCTCATTCCTTCAGACATGGGCTTGCTGAGGGGGGTTAGCCCAGGCCGGAGGCAAGGTTTCACTCCCTCGCCCGGCCTGATACGCCCCTCGGCTGCCATCCCCGCTCCCCCACCCCCTCCCCGAAGTGGAGGGAGAAAATTTTCCCTTATTTAAGGCAAAATAGGCGTTTTTTTAACTTTTTGGGACCCTCCAAGGTCTCCAGACCCCCGTTTTATGGCCAAAAAGTCCGATTTTTGGCTACAAAATCAAGTTTTTGGCTTATTTTTTCTTGAAATAAGTTAAAATAAGCCATTATTCCGATCTCATTTACACCTAATCCAGGCATATTTTTTATCATAATTTTCTATACAAAATTCTTTCAAAAAATTCCTAAGCGAATAGCGTTCAGAGCCAAGGGCCACCTCCAGCCCCCTTTTGCCCATGTCTGGTTGGTGGAACAGGTGTGGCGGAGCGGCGGAATTGTTTACCAGTTCCACTAACAGCCATGGTCATTCTATTATTGGTCTGGAATGCGTATTTGATTCCCTCCCTACTTCGTCCATGATTTGTAGGAATTCAAGGGTGCAGGATAGGCCTAGAGGCTCCTGGAGAGTGCTCCAACCTCGGGCGGCAGTTCGAAGGACCTGGACCGAGCAGGCAGTTGACGAGGAATGTTCATGGGCCCGCTGAGAACTGTAGGCGGCTCCATGTCGAAAGCTGCTCCTGTCCTTACCTAAAATCAATGACAGTTCCCCCAACGTTACTAATTGACAAGTCACTAGGGGTTTCTCTCCCTGCCGGCACGCATACGTACAGACGCAAAACACCAAACTGAAACATTCTAAATGGACCGCTTACACTACAGCAAAGCTAGATACCCGACATCCCTACTTGCTCAGCTGGGTAAAAAATCGTGCATTATGTACAGTCTGGCACTTAACGCCCTTTATACTGGCACCATATATGGTACCGGTACCATAAACGGCGTTAAGTGTCTGACTGTATCAGTCAACTGGTAAAATCTGTATCATAAATGGCAAAACATAATATTTTTATTTTAGACAACAAGAGTGTGCAACTTGAAAACCGGTCACCACAAGAAAATTATGACAAACTCAAGTTAACTAGCTGGATCGGGACAAAAAGGTCGTCCTAAAAAGTTATCATCGGATCGAAGTTTGTTGAAGATCATTTAAAGGTCTCAATCAGTAGTGTTCAAAGTCCAAAACCAGTTCGAAATCACGAGCGAACATTAACCTTAAAGAGCCTCGTTCACTCTCGAAACCGATGTGTTCGTCTGAGAAGGGAATTCGCCAACACTCGACGACCATTAAGTCCATAACAAGAGAAGAAAGAAACAGAAGCGAACACAATTTCTCGTGCTTATTTAGAACTACTTATCGGATATACAAATTCTGAGTAGAGCTATTTCTAGATTCTAGACCATAAATGTAACAGGTCATCCGCCGAAGGGAGGGGGTCTAATGTCAGCCGGGGGACGAGGGCCAGGGGCCATAATCTGAAATTCTAGGGTAGGGTTGGGCACTGAAAAACGATCAAAAATCACAAAAACCCACTTTTCGGCTAAAAATCGCTAATTTCATGTTCCGACTTTCGGAAATAACATTCACTAGCTTTTATACAGACAGGACTCAGGTAAAATATGCAAGAATAACTACATAACAATGCTCACTGCGTAGGCTCAGGCGTTTAGGTTCAGGCTTACCAATTCTAATACAGCGAAAACGAAAAGTCGGAGCTGGGCACAAACCGGGCGGCAGACCCCTGTTACATATACGTTCTAGACTAAAGGAGAGATGGAAGAGTACAAACATAACCTAAGCCATCTGCAGGCAATTGAGTTGTGGAGCTGAAAGCTACTTAGCAACACACGCATCTCCTCCCGCCCACAGACCAGAGTGAACTTAAAGCCTGCAACCGTTCAAACGTGCGCAGCAAATAATAGGTCGGCATATCAGACTGATAGAGGAAACCGGTTAGACCGCCGTAAAAGCAGGTGAATAACAGCTACCACCAGTACCAAATTTTATAGCACTTGTTCACTATTAAAATACCGTATTTACACTTCGAAGACAGAGCTTATATACGTGCCAACTACATACAATCACGTTCCAGCATCTGGTAGCGGTGAGCAGAGAAAACCGGTCGCTGAACGGACCCTCCGGAGGGCTGAGAAAGTTCAAATTTGCATGTTTGATTTACGTTGACCGATTAGTCTGTCAGACGCCAGTCGATCCGAGACGAAAAAAGGATACCAATTTTCAGGTTTGCCATCCTGCTCTGCTATCAGGGTATCTGTGATCCAGCTGTCTCTTGTTTGTTTGTTTGTTTGTTTGTAGAGTCTATCAGGTGGTGTAGGAACACCCAACAAGACCCACTTGTTCTTGCGCCCTATGTCATGTGCAGAAGTCCAGTTGCTTTATAAGAACGGGCTCGAAGGGGAATACTGCTCAGCTCGTAATATACACAGCCCTCTGTTGCTGAGTTTTCAACTGTTCTGACCCTCACACTCACATGTACCACTTCACAGCATCTCTATAATGCAAGTAGCTACTGACCAGTTCAATCAGTCGTACATGTGCCTGAGATTGCCACCACTATAGCCAGAAGACCATCTTCTACAACGGTTTTGTTTCTGGTTATAAGGTTATGGTCATCTAACACAGGGTCAGGCACTTAACGACGTTTATGGGTGCCAGTACCTAGCTAGTGGCACTATACATGGTACCCCACGTTAGGGGGAATGTGGTGATACCAAGGTACCCTACCCTAGATGGATGACCGGCACAGGGAAAACGACTTTTCCATACGGCAACGGCGATTTGCTAACGCGTTAGCAGACCGGGTTAGCTGTGTCTTGTAACTGCGTTAGCTGTGTCTTGTCATCGCGTTGAACTATTGCAATGCGGTCCGCGTTTTAAGATCGCGTTAGCACATCGCTAATACGTTAAACGCGTAGCTTAAACACTGCAAACCCGGATGCACAGGGAAAACGACTCTTTCCATATCAGTTAACGCGATTGTTTCCCGACGATCTTAGCAGACTGCGTTTAGCTTCTCAGCAGTGAGCTCCGGGCGCGTTAGCATTGTCGTCGGGATGCTTAAACGCGATCTTGTTATGCGGACGGCTAACGCGCGTTATATCGCTAGGGCCGGTTCCAAAGAGTCGCGCTCTGTGTATAATGTCGAAACCTCTGCGTTAGGCCACTGCGGGCCCATCACGCACACCCACATCATCCTGCCCTCTCGGCCAGCCGCCATACATGCTCGGCGTCAGTCTGGTCGGCCCCAGTGGCAGCTGTCCCCGTTCCATATGTTCCAACACATGCGTGGTTGCTATTGTAGCTTTCGGGTGCACCCGCAGCTCCAGTCGGTTCCTATTTACCTACTCGTGTTGCTCTACCAGCTTTCGGTAGCCTTGGGTTGGGCTTTAAGCCGACCGACGACCAATCTCTAGCAAGAAACATGCCGCGCTGAGGATGAACGCATGACAGCCAGCACAGTGGCCATGCGGCCTAAACCACTACACCAACTGTGCCGGCAAGGTACCCTACCCTACCCATGGCAATAGGGTCCGGTCCAGACATGGTACGAAATCTGAGCGAAATATGAA
>JASANB010005731.1:0-34599 GCA_030248155.1 Sabatieria punctata
GGAAGAATTAGACAAAAATGAGAAATAAAATAATTATGCACTAAAACAGTCTATTTTATGCTCAGAATACCTTTTAAATGCGTTTTCGAAGGCTAAATTTTCAAAAGTTTCTCGTTCTGGTCGGGCAGAAGCCAACCAGGCCATTAAACTACCAAAACTTGTAATTTCTGTCAATTTTAAGCTCAGAATGCTTTTTAATTTTTTAATACGTTTATAAAGGCTAATTTTGCGAAATTTTCTCGCCCTTCTTGGCAAATTTTCTTTTCTTTCTCAGCCAGGCAACTTCAAAATTTTACACCCCCCCCTTTGCAAAATCCTGAGTACGCCACTGGTCATCGGTGAAACCGTATTGCTCCTTCTCTGTCTTCTTCTCTTCATCTTCGACTTTTTTCTCACTATTCTTCTTCTCTTCGGATCTTCCCATCACTCTCTTTCTCATCAGCTCCCTTCTCATAATCGAATTGGTGAAGCTCGAATTGCTCTTGATCATGCCGTAGAAGTTGCAGTAGAGTAGAAACTGGGATTTGGGAGGACATGTTGGCGAAGTAGCGGGAAACCGGAATCGAGTGAGCATAGAACAGGGAAACAACAGTCAGGTGAACGTTGAACCGGCCACGTCTGTCCATGACGACTTAGGAGCGAGAAAACTGTTGACCGGAGTGAGGGAACTTGAGAAACCGAAGTATGGCAACTGAACTTGTAGGAGAGCAGTGGAGGTAAGGATGATCTCGGCACCAAATGAACAGGTTTTTATGGACTGGTAAACGCCACTACACAACACAAGCACACAATATTAAGAATATCATAGGACACTGACACAAACAATCACATTCTTTCAGTGTTTATGGTAAGAATGTCGCGAACTGCCAGTTTTCGCTCGGACTGAAGGCGATAAGCTCTGCATTAAGCACCAGTTAGCAAAGGCTAAATCTGGCGGCTGATTCACAATGCCCGATCGAGCGGTGCGTCTCGGCAACCAATAAACACCTGCTGGCCAAATGCCTGCCGTCCGTACGTACAACCAATCGACGGCTGGACGCCAAATTCCATGGCCGAAGTCCAAAACCTTTAAGCTAATCGACGCGAGCGAAAAGGACGATTGGAGAGAAGGGAAAGAAAGGAAAGAAAGAGAGAAAAGAAGAGAGGAACTTAGAGCTAGGAAATTAGAGGCTAGTAGGGCAGTTAGCTGTCTGAGATTAGCTAGTAATTCTAGGGCTCTGGTTCGGCGTTCTGACTTTATTTCTCCCTTATCTCGGCGCGTTCTTTGTGTAATAAAGTGTATATTAGATACGTGTTCCACGTCTATAATTGGATTAATCGTCCCGTGCTGGATGTGGTTAGAAACGCCGCATCTGTTTACCGTTTTCTGATTAACTACTTTATGTGGCAGTGGCGGGACGTCGCCACATAAATTTGGTGTAAACCCGACGTGATTTTGAACAAGATGTCAACGCGTTATCTGAAAGGCCAACGCACGAAGCTGCGGAATCTGTTTGGTCGCACAATGGAGCGTGCCCAAGAGCTGTTGGACGAAAGAGTCGATGAGACGGAAAAGGTTCAACATGCTCGAGAAATTGACAAGGTATGTGAGAAATTGAAAGATGCTGTTGTTCAGTTTCAGGAGGTGACTACAAAACTGTCTATGGAGTTTGACCAACTGGAATTGAGCGAAGAAGAAACAGCAGAAATCGAAGAAGAGGATGAAGTGGACTTTGGGTTCGTAGAGCAAGCTAAAGACTGTATCACCACGCTCAAGCAGTGGCTGAAACGTGGATCTGCTTCTCAGAAAGTGGCTCGCAGCTCTTCTTCCGGCAGTTCTTCCGAATATAGGTCTGATGCTGGTAGGTCAAATGCTTCAGGTAGCAATGGTCTAAGACCAGATCAGATGGAGAGATATCTGCAGAAGACCAGCGAAATTCTGGAGAAATTAGCTGACCAGCCCAATCGATCTACCCCTTATGGTGCGTCATCACATTCCGCAAATGTCAGGTTGCCTAAACTGGACCTGGAGAAATTTTCTGGTGATGTGATGCAATGGCCCGAATTTTGGGACTCTTTTGAGGTGGCGGTGGACAGTCAAGTGCACCTTTCAGATGTGCAGAAATTTAACTACCTCAAGGTCTATCTGTCTGGTGAAGCAGCCAACACAATTGCCGGTTTAGCCATCACAAATTCCAACTATGGTGAGGCAGTTACCTTGCTCAAACAGCGCTTTGGTTGCAAGCAGAAGATTATCGATGCACATATCTCTGCTCTGATGGGAATGGTTCCAGCCTCCAGTCAATTCGAGAAACTGCAGCAAGCCTGCGATAAGTTAGAGAAACATCTTCGCAGTTTGGAATCTTTGGGACAGGATGTCAACTCACCAGTGTTTGTGACCATTGTTCTTTCCAAATTGCCTGGCGATGTCAAACAGCAGATTGGTCTGCAGCGAGGTAAAGTAGAGGCCTGGACTCTTTCTGAACTGCGCAGCAGTCTCAAGCTGTGTCTCAACATTAGAGAATCTGCTTCTACGGCACAACAATCTCTCTTTGGTGGAGGATCTCTGCCATCGAAACAAGTCTTGAAGAAGGAGCCTGGAATAGCCAGCAGCCAAACCTATTAGCGTGCAACTGCTAGTGCCTTAACTGCTTCCACAAGTGATAGGAGAGGTAAGCAGAAGAAATGGAGCAAACAAACCTGCATTTTCTGTGAGAAGGAGCATTGGTCTGATCAGTGCAAGGAATACCCCAATGTTGCTGAACGGAAAAGAAAGATTAAGGGGCACTGTTTCAAGTGCTTGCGATCTGACCATATGGCCAAGTTCTGTCCTCGGGGTGGTTACTGTTTGCACTGCAAGACCGAAAACGATCACCACCGCAGCCTGTGTCCCAAACAGTTTGGTGGGATAGGCACTGGGAAGCCACAGAAGTCAGGATCGTTTCAACAGAAGCCAGCAGCAAGCTTGAGAGTTGAAGCTGAAGAGAAGTCCTTAGCTGCTGCTACGTTGTCTCCTGGTGGTCATTTCACGATGATGCAAACTGTGAAGACAGTGGTGCGAAATCCTGCAAAGCCTAACCAGCAGATTCAGCTGCGTATACTGTTGGATAGTGGCAGCTCAAGAGTGTTCATTTCTGAACGATTGGCAGAAACGCAGAAGCTTCAGCTGCAGAAAGGACAATCAGAAAAGTTTGGTCTGTCAACCTTTGGCAATGAAGATGTAACCTCAGGTGAGTGCAGCAAAAGTGAAGTTGAGCTTCAACTAGCCAGTGGAAGGTATCGACGAATTGCAGTATCCATCTGGCCAGCTCAACACTTGACAAAGCCAATGAAGCGCTATCCTCTGAATGCCAAGGTTATTGAAGAAATTAAGAAGTACCAATTGGCTGACAGCATCCCAACAGAGACTGAGCAGATGGATGTGGACATGATCCTTGAAAATGACTATTACCCTGAATTCATTCTGCCAGGAAGAATTTCAGTGCAAGCTTCAGAAGGACTGTTTCTACTTCAGTCACAGTTTGGCTGGGTTCTTGGAGGTAGAGTTTTGGATGCATACCAGGAGGAAGCCAGCACAATCAGCTGCATCAGTTTCTTGGCGATCACTTTGGGGAAACAGTTCGTTTCACAGTCAGTTCTGTTTTCTTCGCCAGAATGGACCCGATGTCCTCCCATGCTGCAAGATGTTGAATCAAAGTCTCTGGTTGATAAAGGCAGTTTGATTGTCAGCCAGGCCGTAAGAAAAGGTCCAGTTGATGATTCTGTGTGGGATCGCTTTGTGTCTCTTGAAACGATTGGAATCAAAGACTCGATCACTGAGACAGACAATGACAAAGCTCTTGAACAGTTCAATCAGACAGTGTTGAAGCAGGATGGTCGATATTATGTATGGAAGCCAGATCGCCTGCCCCCTGAAAACCATGGGTTAGCAGTTGGCCGATTGAAATCCTTGTTGCGCAGGTTCAAGGATGACAAGAGTGGTATGTTGATGAGCAAGTATGACAAGACACTTCAAGACCAGTTGGCAAATGGGATCATTGAGAGAGTTGAACCAGGGGTGCTGGAAGGAGAGGTAAAGCACTATATTCCACACCATCCTATCCTGACGCCAGGAAAGGCCACCACCAAGTTGAGAGTGGTTTACGATGCCTCAGCGAAACCATCGGCTGCCGGACAGTATGATAGTCTGAATGATTGCTTGTACTGTGGTCCCATTCAGCAGCTGCTTCAGGACCTGTGTGCACTGCTTGTCTGTTTTCGGTTTCAACCTGTTGCTGTGGTTGCAGATATCGAAAAAGCGTTTCTCCAGATTGGTCTGCAAGTTAAAGATCGTGACGTTTCTCGGTTTCTATGGTTAAAGGAGCCACAATTCAAGAGTCTGGAGGACAACATTCAGATTTACCGATTCTGCCGTGTACCCTTTGGAGTGGTGTCAAGCCCCTTCCTGTTAGCTGCTGTGCTGAAGCACCATCTACACTCTCAAGAAGACCCAAGGTTGCAGAAACTGCTTCGCTGTCTCTATGTGGACAATCTTGTCACAGGATTAGCTAGTGCAGAAGAGGCTCTAAACTTCTATCGCAAAGCCAAAGATGAACTGCAGAATGGAGCTTCTATGAATTTGCGAGAATGGCGCTCAAATTCTTGGCAGGTCTTGTCTTCCATAGAAGAAGCTGATCGAGCAAACACTGTACAGGGCAAAGTGCTGGGACTTTTGTGGGACTCAGACTCGGATGAGCTTGCTGTTACCACATCGTTTCGACAAGCCAATGGTTCACTGACTAAACGTCATGTTGCCCATGTTACAGCAGCAGTCTTTGATCCAATGGGTTTCTTCACCCCACTTCGTTTCAACTGTATGATGTTCCTTGCCAGACTGTGGAACCAAAAGTATGGCTGGGATGATGTGTTGCCATCTACAGTAGAAGCGGAATGGAAAAAAGTTGAAGACCAGCTGGGTCAGATTGGCAATTGCAGAATTCCACGATACCTAGGACCTGCAGAAAACTTCAGCTCTGCTCAGTACACACATGTTGGGTTCTGTGATGCTTCAAAGGAAGCCTATGCCACAGTGGTGTATGTGCGTATTTTGACTCCCAGCGGATGCCAGTCTCAACTGATCTTTGCCAAGTCCAGACCAACGCCAAAACGCATGAGGGCAGAAAAGGAGGTCACCATTCCTCGATTAGAGCTGATGGCTATCCGAATAGGTGCAAAGGCTCTCCGGTGGCTTCAGCAGAAGATAAGCGAGATTCTGAAACTGGAATTACAGGAATTGGTGCTGTTCTCAGACTCCGCTATAGCTCTCAGTTGGTTGTGGACAACCAAGTCCTTGTCAGTATTTGTGGAAAACCGCATTTGTGAGATCAAGTCAGGAGATCCTGTGGAATTTCAGCATGTTTCAACTGATCAGAATCCAGCAGATGTTGCTACCAGATTCTGCAACCAGTCAGCTGCTGAATTCATGAGCAATGCCTTCTGGTGGCATGGACCAAAATGGATCTGTTTGCCAAAGACTGAATGGCCTAGATCATCTGTTCAGCTGATGACCACCAGTGAGGAACTGGCCTTCACACAGGAGCTCAAGAAAGGACAGTCTGTACTGCATTCCTGTTTGCTAGTTGTAGAAGCTGCACCAGAACTGCAAGTAAAGCTAGACAAGATCATTGACCTCAGCAAGTACTCCAGTCTATAACGTCTTTTGAGAGTGACGGCCTGGGTGCTACGAGTCTGCAAGAATTGGAAACAGGGCAAAAAGGCTAACCGACCAGTGGTTCCTCTGAGTCCACAGGAGATCAGTCAAGCTCAGATTTGTTGGGAATTGGTGATTCAGAAAGATTACTTCTCAGATGAACTACAGGCTATTCAGAAGCAAAAGAATCCCAGCAAACTCTGTCAACAGCTAAGACTGCAAGTGGATCAGCAAGGAGTCATTCGGTGCTTAGGACGATTTCAGCGAGCTGATTTGACTGAGAGCTCAAAGATGCCCAAGCTGCTCCCTGGAAAGAGTCACTTTACTTGGCTGGTCATTGTCCAAATGCACTTCGATCTGCTACACTGTGGAGTGTCTCAGACTCTGGCGGCAACTCGACAGCACTATTGGATAACCCAGGGTCGATCCACAGTGAAAAGCGCGCTCAAAACCTGTAGAATCTGCCGACATGTGGATGGCGGTCCCTACAAAGCACCTCCATTCCCTCCATTGCCTAAAGAGGTGACCCAAACGCGTCCCTTTACTCTGGTAGGACTGAACTATTTGGGCCCGGTCTATGTGAAGACAGAAGGAGGATCACTGAAGTGCTGGATTTGTCTTTTCACCTGTCGAACTACTCGTGCTGTGCACTTAGAGCTGGTTCAAGGCTTGAACACCAACTGCTTCTTGCTTGCACTTCGCAGTTTTTTCGCCAGGTGGGAAGTGCCATACAGGTTGCCTTCAGATAATGCACTGCACTTCAAAACAGCTCAAGATTTGCTGGCTGAGTTGTATAAAGATGTGCAAGTCCACGAGAATCTCAGTCACAAGGGCGTTGAGTGGCACTTCATTACAGAACTGGCGCCTTGGATGGGCGGATTTTATGAAAGAATGGTGCAGGTCATCAAGACACCACTGAAGAAAGTGCTTGGCAAAAAGCAGATGGCACTAGAAGAACTACGCGTGCTGCTCACAGAAGTTGAGGCGATTCTGAACGACCGCCCTCTGACTTATGTGGGTGATGACATCAATTCTAGCGTCGTTCTAACCCTGAACCGATTGCTGTTCACCTATAAGAAAACTGTGCTTCCAAGTTTAGCAGATACGTCAGAAATGAGTGCACCAGAAAGCGACCCAAGCTATCAACCAACCACAAATCGCAAGTTGCAACAACAGTTGCGGGAGATGTGGAAAGCCAATGAGAGAAGAGTGGACCAGTTTTGGAGCTTGTTTCTCAAGGAATATCTTCCAAGTCTCCGGGAGCGATATCAAACACAGTTGAAGCAGAAACGAGTGAAAGCTGGGGAACAACCTACTGTCGGCTCAGTCGTCTTGGTTCATGACTCACTGCCTTGAGGCCAATGGAAGGTGGGCAAGATTATCGAGCTTTTGCCAAACCAGGACCACCAGATTCGGACTGCCATGGTGCGCCTACCTTCTGGCAAGGTCTTGCGAAGAGCAATTGCTCAACTCCATCCTCTAGAAGTGACCCCAGAAAAGGCTGAATCTGTGAAGACGAAAACTGATAAACCTGAGTCAGACGATGAATTCAGTGACGAGTACTAAATTGAAAGTAATGTAGTGCATCTTAGTAAATAAATTTAGTACTTTTGTATGTCTCAATTACTTTCTCTTGGCGCGAATGTTGCTTAAACCGTGCTTTTCTTTCAGCAGTTTTGCTCAAATGCCACAGATCCCAGTGGCCTAAAGACTCAATTCACTTACAATCCCCCTCTTTTCTAATTATCTAGGCAAAGCGGTAGCCTTTGGGTTTCATTTGTGCCTTTGTATGCACATGATCTGTGCCCCACCTTTCTTCAGTGTTAGTTAGACATGAAATCCAAAGGCCTAAAAATTTTGCATGCATTTCACAATGTGCTTGTGTACAGAAATCGATTCGTTTGTTTTTTCTTTTTCTTCACTTACAGTATTCTAAAATTTCGGTCCTTGTTTGCCTGATGTAATTTTGCTTCTTTTCTTTAGCAATTTAAGTGTAGGATTACCAATGCTGTGTGAGTGTATTAAGCTAAGCGTGTCCTCGTTTCATTGTATAATGAATAATTGAGTGAGTTTCTTATCTAGAACAGTCAGGGAAATAACAACATATATGAACCCGTTCCAGAGGTGGCAACTCCTGCCCTGATCTCTGCTCTCCGATCTAATTCTGTGTTCCTGATGGTTGCCTTTGACCAATCGTCTGTATGGGCATTGGACAAGAACTATAAGATTCTTTCTGTCGCCATTGCCGGACCGCACTGGGCTCTGAACTGGAGTGCGTTTCCCTGAACCTATGGAACGCCATTCTTGCTGATTGAATTGGTCCCATTCTGAGCGGACCTGGCTGGCACCTCATCCTGCTGGTACTGAGTGTGCGATTTCTGAATGTGCCTGGCAACCGGTGGACACTCCAAACATTTAATTCTGGACAGTATCGGCTGTCTGACTGATTTCTCAGCATTCTGCAGAGACTGTGCTTTGTTGGGCCGGGGGAGTGTCGCGAACTGCGAGTTTTCGCTCGGACTGAAGGCGATAAGCTCTGCATTAAGCACCAGTTAGCAAAGGCTAAATCTGGCGGCTGATTCACAATGCCCGATCGAGCGGTACGTCTCGGCAACCAATAAACACCTGCTGGCCAAATGCCTGCCGTCCGTACAACCAATCGACGGCTGGACGCCAAATTCCATGGCCGAAGTCCAAAACCTTTAAGCTAATCGACGCGAGCGAAAAGGACGATTGGAGAGAAGGGAAAGAAAGGAAAGAAAGAGAGAAAAGAAGAGAGGAACTTAGAGCTAGGAAATTAGAGGCTAGTAGGGCAGTTAGCTGTCTGAGATTAGCTAGTAATTCTAGGGCTCTGGTTCGGCGTTCTGACTTTATTTCTCCCTTATCTCGGCGCGTTCTTTGTGTAATAAAGTGTATATTAGATACGTGTTCCACGTCTATAATTGGATTAATCGTCCCGTGCTGGATGTGGTTAGAAACGCCGCATCTGTTTACCGTTTTCTGATTAACTACTTTATGTGGCAGTGGCGGGACGTCGCCACAAAGAAGGTGGTCAAACTTTCACTTTGACTACCTGTCCGTTTGACTGCGATATCAGAAAAGTATTTGACTAGTAGTCATACAACACTAATCACCACATACAATGTACATGGGCAGAGCTTGGCGGCTTTGATCGGCGTCTTTGGATAATGAGGAGAGGATATTTGAGCAGCCTATCTATTGCTTGCCGGGATGGTGTCGGTAAAGAGTCGGGACCTTGTTGTTGTTTTTGTTGGCCATCTCGCCCTTAATACATATAATACGCCAGTAAACAAATATTTATCAATTTTCTACGGCACACCAAAGTGGGAGGAGCCCCAGCTTTAACACCAAACCGCACGGCAACTTGGTGCCTTTCTCCCCTAATTCCTGAAAAACCAAGCCGCAGCTAAACTGATATACTCTAACTGAAGTATGGTCATCCCCAAAGGGTCTAATCGCCTTCTTGTTTTGGAGTTGAGCTATCAGCTGAAACTGGTTTTCTAGTTTTTGCAGACATTTTTATTCAACTGACTTCCTAGAAAGAGAGCCTGGTCTGTAGCTGTTAATAAAGACTGCGAAAGAGAAACCTGCAGACTGCTGAACGCCGGGCACTGAGCTGGACTAAGGCCTCTTCAGCTAATATAATAAACAGGGCCGTACTAGAAAGAACAAGTAATAAAGCAGTCACTCTACATACGCAATGCTGTTCAGCGCCATAGCGGCTTTGGTCTGTGTCTTGTCGGTGGTTGGTACGGCCGCTCAGTTGAGTGTGTTGCTGGGCATACTGCGCAACTGCGAGTGGAAGGGCAAGTCTGGCCTGAGTCTGATCATGAGTCTCTGTCTCTCTGACGCCATTGGCTGTTTGTGCTGGGGGCTGGGCGCCTTCCTCTCCTGGATTGGCTGGCGCTGGCAGGTGGTCAGTGATTGGCTGCCGGTGTGGGTCACCTTCTCCTGGACCAATCTCTGTCTGCATCTGATTGTTCTCGCCTTCAACAGGTGCGCTTATGCACTGCTTATCGATAGGTTTAGTTTAATTATTGATCAGCTACAGCTATGTAGAGTGCGAACTGGTGCTGGGTACTGGGCATTGGATTCGGATTTTGTCCCCCCAGTAACCAAAACTAATTGGGACCTGTCGAAATCGAAAAAAATCTATGTTGACCCGAAAAATTGACCAAGAAAAATAAAAAAGGATCAACTGAAGATTCTTATAGTATCCACTTTTCAAGTACCTAGTACAAGTACACCCATACATGTAACAGCTCTGGGCCGGGGCCTGGTGGAGGGGGTTTTCCGTTAGGTGGGGGGGCGAGGGGGTTCGCCCAGAGGGGCGTCAGAAATTTTAAAAAGCTCGAAAACGGCTGGGAATGCGTTTTTAGTACGTTTCTCTCAGCAAGGAGCTAAAAAATGCTATAAAGCTGCCAAATAGCCTTTTAGAGCTAAAAACAAGTAAAACCTATAAAAAGGGCTTCCAGAAACACCGATTCCTCTTAAATATCGGCAGAGGGAACGCCAAATTTCGGTTTCTAAAGGCTTTTCAAGCATTCGTCGAAAATATGAAACACCAGCTACTAATCAAGTGCTAAAACTGTTTATTTCTGCTAATTTTACAGTACACTCAGAATGGCTTTAAGAGTCCTTGCCAAAAAAAGTCAGGCAGTGGGCGGCCGATGGAATTTTTTGACCCCCCATTTTTATTGGCTCATTTGAATTGCCCTATTATGAAACCCCCACAGCCGCGTCGGTTTCGCTCTGGCCGCACTCAAACCGGAGTAATGGTTTGAAGAAGGGTTCTGCGCCGGATCTCCCAGACTTGGCTCCTCCATGCTCTTTCAACTGCTGTCAAATTGGCAGCTTTCGAGATAGCACCTTGAAATTGGACACACTTATACAGATTTTCCGGCTCTTTCAAACGCAATAGAGAACAACTGAATACGATGAAAACTGCCAGATTCAGACGCGATTTATTAAAGTTCGGGGGACCCAAAATAGACGTGTCTTTCAATTGAAAGAAGTGCCTATGTGGCAACGAGCTCCAGAGCTGATATTTTCAACATAAGCTGACCATGTAAGGATGTATCAAAACCTACAGGCAAACCCACCGATTCGGCTTTGTTTGGGAGCTGTGTAGCTTTGAAGATGACCCTTTTGATTACAATTTTTAGGCATGACAAGCAAATGTAGATCAATTACTCTTTGTCGAAGGCACCTAGAGAGCTGTCACTTGCAACCCATACTAAAACGGACATGCTCTTTCAGAATATCAGCTTCATTTGCCTGTCCAGTTCTTCAGTCCCAAGTAATTTTCACATTTTCAAGTGTATGCTGAATCTGACCGAATTTCCGGTACCATCTAACTAGGCTGGTCACTACTCCTGTAGTTTCTGGTTAATCAACCTGAAATTTATCCCGATTGTGCAGAATTTCCCGCTCTTTCAATTGATTCACTCGCCGCATCAATCGGATGCTCAGTTCAAATGTTATATCTGATTGTTTACAAATACGTTTTCTGCAGTGCAACCCTGGCTCGCATCATCGATTAACTTTGCTCAAAACTGCAAGGCTTTGTCTACTCTTACAGAAAAGCTCAATAGATCTCATACATCTATAACGTGCGCAATATGCAAGCCTAAGCGCTGCAGGATTTTGGCCCATGTTTTCTGGTGACTTTTTTGCTAGAGCTGGTTATGCCTTGCGCCCTTGATGCTTAAAGTGCACAAGAAGCTGCAGTTAGCTATAAATTGCCATCGATTAAGACATGTGTTGCGGCGGTGGTAGAATTGGCACAGTAATGACTGGAGGTGGTAAGTCAGGCCATTGTCGTTACTCTTAGAGTCAAACGTTGCTAAGTACTCTCATAAAGCGCAGTGCTAAAATCTGCTTTTGTAAGTAGAACGAACTTCAGTATACCGTTGCTAAGTAAATTATAATTATAATTTTAATTAAATTGTTTAGAAATTTACTAATACAAGTAAATTATTTGGTAAGTAAATTATAATTAAATTAAATTTCTACGAGAACAGGGAAAGTTAATTATAATTATAATTTGTAAATTATGCTTACCAAAAATAATTTACTTAATTTACTTAAAATATACTTTATTAACTTACAGAAGCCTACTGTAGCTATGCTGAACCTTTTGGCATTATGCAAGTGCTGCGTGAGCACCTGCTTTTCAGTATCTATACCTTTCAATGGCAAGGCATACTTACTGTACTGTACAATTTTCCGCCCACCCGCCCGCCGCCTTTTGTCTTTGCGCTTGTTTCTCTTAATCTCCCACAAAGCAAACTACTCCAATTTATCCACCGAGCTACTAAGAGTGCCTATAGGTACTTTTCAGCCATTTTTGCTATGCGATAGCATATCTTTAGTCTCACAGGCATTGCCTTTGTCTGTTGTGGATGCAAGCAGAAACTGTCTGGAAAGCCAGTAGAGATTGGGGCTTTCTTATTAAAATTCTGACGAACTGTCATTATTACAATTGACAGACACGGGCTATCATTTCGGTTAGGGGCGATAAATTTTCAAAATCTGAAGGGCAGGCTGGAGGTGGTAGCGGCTGCTTATGAGGTGAGATGGTAAGCCAGCAAGTCCGATTTTTCGCTAGAATTAGGTTTTTTGGCTTTTTCCTTTAAGGTAGAAATAAGCTAGTCTGAGCTCATTCACACCTAACCTAAGCATACTTTTATCATAACATTCTTCCAAAAAATCCAAAAGGGGAACAGTAACCTGAGGAGCGGTAGGTAGGCCTGCGCCGGTAAACCCCTCAGCCCCTTTGTCCATGTCTGTTGTTGACTTAACCTGTGATACCCTCGTTTGGTTTTCATTCTAGATAACTGTTATGGCATCCTTGCTTTAGTTGGAAGCAAAGCTGCAGATGTTAGCCGCCAAAATCAGGCCTATTTTAAATATACTTAATATACTTAATTTAATTAAATGTGGTAAGTAAATTATAATTAAATTAAATTTCTCTCAGATGTGGTAAGTAAATTTTAATTTAATTATATTTCTCTGGGCATGTGGTAAGTAAATTATAATTTAATTATATTTAAAATAAATTTACTTAGCAACAGTACTTCAGTAAAACTTTGTATGGGCAAAACTGGGCAAGAAAATGCGACAAAGAATTATACAAAAGCCTTTCCTGCCATACATGTAACAGGGGGGTCTGGGGGGTCTGCCCTCCACCCGACTTAGGCCAGACTCCCCAGATGGGACCCCCCCTGAGACGATTTCGCCGACCCCCCCTCAGATTTTTCTGACAAGTAAATTTTTGAGCAGATTTTTGCAATTTTTTACAATTTCAGACCCAAAAATTGCCAAAATCGCCTGCAAAGCAGCACTTTTTAGCTATATTTCAGCCGAAATTAGCGATTTTTGACGATTTTTAGCCCAAAAATTGCTATTTTTTCGATTTTTGAGAGTTTTTTAGTGCCCTACCCCCCTCCCAAAATTTTGGCTCAGACCCCCCCCCAGCCGGCGGCAGACCCCCCCAACCCCCCTCCCCCCATCGGCGGATGACCTGTTACATGTATGTTTCCATAAATGATCTTCTTACGCTTCTTTGCATAAAGCGCAATGTACCCAACCTTGTGTGGTTGGAGTTTTTTTATGTATATCTCGGTCTTGAAGCTGTGTAAATGAATTGCCATGTTATATTATTTTTCTGCTATTTTTAACTCAGTTATGACTGAGTGTTTGAACGTTCGAAATATACTATGTAACAAAATAATACACTTACAGTGCACTTGCTTTTATCAATAAATTCTTGCTAGTATGGAGCCGCTAAATGTACTAACAGCATGTAAATTTTATTCAACAAAATTTACTTAAAGGTAAAGCGGTTGTGGTCGTGCTATATAAGCTGGTGTCCTATTGGCGCTTTCTATAAGTGTTGACAAAGCCTTGCACTTTTGAGCAAAGTTAATCGATGATGCGAGCCAGGGTTGCACTGCAGAAAACGTATTTGTAAACAATCAGATATAACATTTCAACTGAGCATCCGATTCATGCGGCGAGTGAATCAATTGAAAGAGCGGGAAATTCTGCACAATCGGGATAAATTTCAGGTTGATTAACCAGAAACTACAGGAGTAGTGACCAGCCTAGTTAGATGGTACCGGAAATTCGGTCAGATTCAGCATACACTTGAAAATGTGAAAATTACTTGGGACTGAAGAACTGGACAGGCAAATGAAGCTGATATTCTGAAAGAGCATGTCCGTTTTAGTATGGGTTGCAAGTGACAGCTCTCTAGGTGCCTTCGACAAAGAGTAATTGATCTACATTTGCTTGTCATGCCTAAAAATTGTAATCAAAAGGGTCATCTTCAAAGCTACACAGCTCCCAAACAAAGCCGAATCGGTGGGTTTGCCTGTAGGTTTTGATACATCCTTACATGGTCAGCTTATGTTGAAAATATCAGCTCTGGAGCTCGTTGCCACATAGGCACTTCTTTCAATTGAAAGACACGTCTATTTTGGGTCCCCCGAACTTTAATAAATCGCGTCTGAATCTGGCAGTTTTCATCGTATTCAGTTGTTCTCTATTGCGTTTGAAAGAGCCGGAAAATCTGTATAAGTGTGTCCAATTTCAAGGTGCTATCTCGAAAGCTGCCAATTTGACAGCAGTTGAAAGAGCATGGAGGAGCCAAGTCTGGGAGATCCGGCGCAGCACCCTTCTTCAAACCATTACTCCGGTTTGAGTGCGGCCAGAGCGAAACCGACGCGGCTGTGGGGGTTTCATAATAGGGCAATTCAAATGAGCCAATAAAAATGGGGGGTCAAAAAATTCCATCGGCCGCCCCCATAACCCGATAGCGCAAACCGGGGTTTGGCGCGAATTGTTTACAACAGTTCGGATTTTGCCTAATTACGTATGCGCGAATTGTTTCGAACAGTTCGCGCCGGCATCTTATAACGTGTGTATGACTCATATCGAACAGTTCGCGGCCAATTCGCGCGGCGCGAACAGTTTAAAAATACGAATCGTTGGGGTGTGCGCCAGGCGCACAGGGTTTGCAGGTGGGGGTTAAGGGAGCTTGCCTGACTTTTTTTGGCAAGCACTCTTAAATGCTTTAATCAAAGGCTATTTCGTCAAATTTTTTTCACCCTGGTTGGGCAGTGACCCAACAAGGCCTCTTCAAAATTTTAGTAATCCCACAGCAAAAAGTCCTGCGTGCACCAATCGAATGTAACTGTTCACTGAAATGCAACTATGCAAGTATTGGGCATTGGGGGTCTCCGGTATTGGTATTGTGTATTGGCTTTTCAAATATTCTTTGCACTCTAGCTACAATTCATAGATGTAACAGGTCATCCGCCTAAGGGACGGGGGTTGGGGGGTCTGGCGCCGGCGGGGGGTCTAAACCTAAATTTTTGGAGCGGGGTTGGGCACTAAGAAACGCTGAACAATCGAAAAAATCGCAATTTTTCAGCTACAAATCGTCAAAAATTGCTAATTTTGGCTGAAATACAGCTAAAAAGCACTGTTTTGCAGGCTATTTTTAGCAATTTTTGTGTCTGAAGTTGTAACAAATCGCAAAAATTCGCTCAAAAAATTACTGGCCGGAGGGTGGGGGGTGGAAAAATCGTCTCGGGGTTTGGGGGTCCCCATCCGGGGGCGTCTGGCCTCAGTCGGGTGGGGGCAGACTCCCCATACCCCCTGTTACATGTATGCTACAATTTCAATGAAAGAAAGGTGGAAAAGTTAGGCAAGTGTAATGCCGTATACACATACGTATGTATGTACATATACTGTAGTGTTCGTCGTTGTAAGGTAGTGGCTTTAGCCATATCCATCTGGTGATTGATAGTCATAAATATTGCAGCAAATGTAGTTTCAGGTTTGTCGCTACCTGTATGCCGCTGCACTTTGAGCGCATGTTCTCAGAAGTGACCACGCGTCGAACCATCGCTGCACTGTGGTTGGCCACCACCGTGCTTGCTGCACCATATGTTTTCTGCTGTTGCATGATGGTGTTTGACTTTGAGCGTCTTGTCAGCACCTATGACTTCAACCACACAGCCATCTGGTATGCCAACATCTATGGCACAGTTATCGGCAGCTGTTCGATTCTTTTGCCTGGGGCGCTCTATGTTGCAGTCTTTGCAGGTCTCTACACCAGCAAGAATAGCGTCTCTCACCAGCCAACGGTGGATGTCGGTTTGTGCTGGCAATTTTTCGCTATCCTTCTCTGTCATTTCCTTTCCATTTCTGCCTTTCAGACCATCCCTCGCTTAGTGGCCCCACAGTCTGACTGGTTCTATGTGATTCCAGTACAGTACAAATCACGTCGTGCATCCCATAGTTCATCAATTAACAAACCCTACGAACGAAGCGCTTAGTGCAACGAACCTAACGAACCTGGCTCAGATTAACATACCCTCAACAAACCTCTAACGAAGCTCAGAGCTGGCCAGGGCCAAACAAGTTATGTAATTAATGCCGGGCCAGGTCACACTGGCCAATGCGTATTAGCAGGCAATTAACAGGCGTTTCTAGTGCTGGCTCTCTCGGCCTCAGTGCAGGGGCAGTGGACAGCCATAATGTATTGCGTTAACAACCAGAAGCGTAAAGTGCAGAGCAAGCTCGACCCTGTCAAAGTACAGTATTGTGAGCAGATCTTGTAAAATCTATCCCGTTTCGCAGCTCAGAGTACGGCGATTCCCCTGTTAGAACGGCCAACATACACGCTAAAATAAAGGCCAAGGTACGCGCACTCACAGACGCGAGTCTGCGCAAAAAATATTGTTTGGTACAGAGTGTGGCGCAGTTGAAATAATCGTGTTTTTAGATCGTGCTTTTGTGTGTGCGGTCTGATAGATCATAAACGCGTGTGTAAATAAACGGTTGCTGTGGGAGTCCAGGTCAACAGCCCTCAGTCGGCGCTGAGTTACATAATTGAATGGGGCACCAGTGGGGCCCAACAAACTAGGCAACGAACGGTGCTAACGATCCTGCAACAAACTTAACGATCTCGATGGGTTTTTGCAACAAACTAGTGGGCGTAACCTGCCGATAACAGCGCCCCTAGCAACGAACTTAACGAACCTTCCATTCAAAACAAATAGCCTCAACAAACCAAATTTTGCCCCTTGACAAACTATGGGATGCACGACGTGATTTGTACTGTAGTTTCATTTGCTGACTGCGGAGTGAACCCGGTCATCTATCTGATCTGGAACAAAACCATCCGACAGGCTGTCAAACAGCTGTTTGGTCTGTACAACCCGGTAGTGCCCACTGTTAGGGTAGCTGTAGCCAGGGTTGTTTCCGCTGCAGCTGCTGGCCAAACCGCACAGGCTGCATCTGGTGTGGAAGTAGCCTCAGCTAGAGTTTAATTGATCCATCAGCAAAATACAGCCGTGATGAGGGCAATGACAATCATAATGATCACATCACAACAATGTCATGGGTGTTGCTGTTGGATGATGACCAGAATGACGATGACACAACATTGATTATGACAATGACAATCAGTGGCGTATCCAGGATTTCGGAAAGGAGGTGCAAAATTTTGAAAGTGCCTGGTTGGGCCGCTGCCCAACCAGGGCAAGAAAATTTAGCAAAATTCGCCTTAAAAACGCGTTTAAAACACATTCCAGGCTTAAAATTAAGAGAAATTACAAGTTTTAGTAGTTTAAAGTGGCCTGTTAGGGTTTCTACCCGACCAGCGCGAGAAAATTTTGAAAATTTAGCCTTCAAAAACGCATTTAAAAGGCATTCTGAGCACAAAATTGACAGTTTTGGTACCTAATTCATTAGTGTCGCTTATTTTTGGCAGACTTTCTCTTCCTACCTCCACCGCAAAAGGGAGTGCACCCACCCTACTACACCCCCTTGATACGCCACTGATGACAATCAGAACAGTGACGATGATGTTTATAATGATGTGACAATGACAATGACGATAATGATGACAATGACAGTGACAGTGACAGTGACAGTGACAGTGACAATGACAATGACAATGACAATGACAACGACAATGACAATGACAATGACAATGACAATGACAATGACAATGACAATGACAGTGACAATGACAATGACAATGACAATGACAACAACGATGAAAATGAAGATGATGACGAATGAACACAGCTTGTAACGCATGCATATTAGGCCCTAAGTCGATTTGCCTAATGCCTAGAGCATGAGTATTGCCTGTCTTTTCAAATTTAGTATTGCTCCTAGATGGTTTGGTCGATATTTCGCCACTCACTGAGCTTGAGTTATGAAGCTGTTGGGTGTGATTCTAATTCTCTCCTTGGTTGTAGTGGGTGTAGATGTTTTGGGGCACCACATTATCTGGCAATATCCTGTTTTCAAGGGGCCACCTTTTCAAAGACAGCTCTTCCGACGCAACAAAGCTAATGAATTTATGATTCAGTATCGACTTGGCGATCCTATCATGATGGGCCGATGATTTTAGGTGTTGACGCATTTTCTCTGCTTTCCCTCTCAATGTTCTTTATTCTGAGTTTGACTGTAGGACATGTGTGACCCAATTCTGTACTTTGTTGGACACTGGTTTCTTTTCCGGCTGAGTAGACTAGGCAGCTTCAATATTTTCGGTTTTAGCCCTAGCTACAGGGCGGTGTTTTCAAAGATTTGTGTCTCTAGTAAAGCCTGTATGTATGTATACCACCGTACACCATACAGAGAACAACACATTGTTACATAGTTATCCTCATACTTTTGCGCGAATCCTCTTCAACAGGCCTTGCTTTAGAATGGACAGATTTTGATGTGGGTTTCAGTGTTACAGTAGTAATAAGCATGTTGACACATAAAGAAACTAAACTCAGGCTGAAAATTATATCGTGATTTTAATAGTTTACTAACGTATTTAGTAGTACGTATATTTTTGCTAAATTTTAAGACTTTACTAATTTTTAATAGCAAATTTTACTATCTATCAAAATCATAAAAAATCGTTTTTTTTTTGCTTTTTTCGATTTTTCTACTGCTTCCAGTGTGTATCCCAGGCTGAAAATGGTCTTTCAGATTTAGTATGACCAGGGTAGGATCTCAGTATTTTCAAATGGTTGAGAACTATTACAAAATCCACTTTTCGTCATTTTTAAAATTCAGTTTTTTTAAAAAGTAGGATTCACGAAATTTCGAATCGCGCACTTCCTAGTTGGAGCGACATGGGAGTACTTCCATTCAATTCCATACGAAATTTCAAATTAGAAAAAGTAGTCTCTATTAAATTTAAAATTTAATAAGTTTTTCAAAGTCCAAGGTTGCGACGCTTCTGCAGACATTGACAATTAAGAGGCGTTGCAAAGAAAATCGGGCAGGTTGCCTTATGAGGGCGGCGGATGGAATTTTTTGACCCCCCCCCCCATTTTTATTCGCTGATCTGAACCACTAAAGTGTGGATATTGCAAAACCCAGTCGGTTCGGCTCGGGGCCCACCCATTCCGGAGAAATCGGCGCCCAAAGTTGAAAAACCATGCTTTTTCGCGTCCGCCGATTTTTGTCCGACTTCCTTCTTTGACCGGGCGCCGTAAGCGCATTTTTAAAGTAATCCTCACCAAATCTGGAACATTTATAGAACCAATGACGCTCTTTCATTTGCACCTATCGACGTCGGAGTCGGACTGTAATTGCCGGTTTGACAAGCAGTTTTTTGCAGAGGTTAGGCCGAAAAATATGTGTTCAGAAATACATATGTTTCACTAGGGTGGCATCGAGCTATCCGGCTACAAATTTAACACAAAATAGCCCATCAAATGTGCTTTCGAAAACTAATTTCAAATTTTTTGGATCTCTTCTGGTTTTGAAGTTATGGCCCTTCAAATCTTAGTGCCACGCACGGCCATTTTCCCCTTTTTAGCTAGTGTTTCCGATCAAATTAAAATTAAATAACAAAATTAATTGTCATTGCCAACCGAGATCGGGCAGACATGTATAGTGGGGGGTCAGCGGAATCGGTCGATATGGTGTGCGTTGCACATCCCTATGGCCCCAAAGTAAAACCCTAAAGCAGTTCCGCCCAACTCCCTCTGGGTACCCAGCAATGGCCATCCATGGTTCTCTATGATGAAGGCCATTTTCCATAGTAAAGCTCCAAAACACCCCTCACGGAAATGACCTTTTCTCTGGGGGGCGAGCAAACTCAGACCCGTGCTATGCAGCGTTCGAAAGCTCACATCATGGGCTTTCAGAATCTGTAATAAAATTTATGGCGTTTTTTGTTGTTTCAAAAATAATCGATCGCGAAATATCCATTAATCACGATTTTATCAGTTTTCAGCAGCCAAATAAAATGGTTTGGCATGAAAATTTGTTGAGCATACTAGGTTTTCTGACACGGCAAATTCAATGGCGTGATCCATTTGTGCATAGGACCATGTGATCAATCGATAGCCAGCAATGGCCATCCATGGTTCTCTCTGATGAGGGCCATTTTCCGTAGTAAAACTCCGAAACACCCCCCACGGAAATGACCTTTTCTCTGGGGGGCGAGCAAACTCAGACCCGTGCTATGCAGCGTTCGAAAGCTCACATCATGGGCTTTCAGAATTTGCAATAAAATTTATGGCGTTTTTCGTTGTTTCAAAAATAATCGATCGCGAAATATCCATTAATCACGATTTTATCAGTTTTCAGCAGCCAAATAAAATGGTTTGGCATGAAAATTTGTTGAGCATACTAGGTTTTCTGACACGGCAAATTCAATGGCGTGATCCATTTGTGCATAGGACCATGTGATCAATCGATAGCCAGCAATGGCCATCCATGGTTCTCTCTGATGAGGGCCATTTTCCGTAGTAAAACTCCAAAACACCCCCATGGAAATAACCTTTTCTCTGGGGGGCGAGCAAACTCAGACCCGTGCTATGCAGCGTTCGAAAGCTCACATCATGGGCTTTCAGAATTTGCAATAAAATTTATGGCGTTTTTTGTTGTTTCAAAAATAATCGATCGCGAAATATCCATTAATCACGATTTTATCAGTTTTCAGCAGCCAAATAAAATGGTTTGGCATGAAAATTTGTTGAGCATACTAGGTTTTCTGACACGGCAAATTCAATGGCGTGATCCATTTGTGCATAGGACCATGTGATCAATCGATAGCCAGCAATGGACATCCATGGTTCTCTCTGATGAGGGCCATTTTCCATAGTAAAACTCCAAAACACCCCCCACGGAAATGACCTTTTCTCTGGGGGGCGAGCAAACTCAGACCCGTGCTATGCAGCGTTCGAAAGCTCACATCATGGGCTTTCAGAATTTGCAATAAAATTTATGGCGTTTTTTCTTGTTTCAAAAATAATCGATCGCGAAATATCCATTAATCACGATTTTATCAGTTTTCAGCAGCCAATTAAATGGTTTGGCATCAAAATTTGTTGAGCATACTAGGTTTTCTGACACGGCAAATTCAATGGCGTGATCCACTTGTGCATAGGACCATGTGATCAATCGATAGCCAGCAATGGCCATCCATGGTTCTCTCTGATGAGGGCCATTTTCCGTAGAAAAACTCCGAAACACCCCCCACGGAAATGACCTTTTCTCTGGGGGGCGAGCAAACTCAGACCCGTGCTATGCAGCGTTCGAAAGCTCACATCATGCGCTTTTAGAATTTGCAATAAAATTTATGGCGTTTTTTGTTGTTTCAAAAATAATCGATCGCGAAATATCCATTAATCACGATTTTATCAGTTTTCAGCAGCCAAATAAAATGGTTTGGCATGAAAATTTGTTCAGCATACTAGGTTTTCTGACACGGCAAATTCAATGGCGTGATCCATTTGTGCATAGGACCATGTTGATCAATCGATAGCCAGCAATGGCCATCCATGGTTCTCTCTGATGAGGGCCATTTTCCGTAGTAAAACTCTGAAACACCCCCCACGGAAATGACCTTTTCTCTGGGGGGCGAGCAAACTCAGACCTGTGCTATGCAGCGTTCGAAAGCTCACATCATGGGCTTTCAGAATTTGCAATAAAATTTATGGCGTTTTTTGTTGTTTCAAAAATAATCGATCGCGAAATATCCATTAATCACGATTTTATCAGTTTTCAGCAGCCAAATAAAATGGCTTGGCATGAAAATTTGTTGAGCATACTAGGTTTTCTGTCATGGCAAATTCAATGGCGTGATCCATTTGTGCATAGGACCATGTGACCAATCGATAGCCAGCAATGGCCATCCATGGTTCTCTCTGATGAGGGCCATTTTCCATAGTAAAACTCCAAAGCACCCCCCACGGAAATGACCTTTTCTCTGAGGGGGAGCAAACTCAGACCCATGCTATGCAGCGTTCGAAGGCTCACATCATGGGCTTTCAGAATTTGCAATAAAATTTATGGCGTTTTTTGTTGTTTCAAAAATTATTTTTTTATTAATCGATCGATTATTTTTGAAACAGCAAAAAACGCCATAAATTTTATTGCAGATTCTGAAAGCCCATGATGTGAGCTTTTGAACGCTGCATAGCACTCGTCTCAGTTTGCTCGCCCCCCCCCCAGAGAAACGTTCATTTCCGTGAGGGGTGTTTTGGAGTTTTACTATGGAAAATGGCCCTCATCAGAGAGAACCATGGATGGCCATTGCTGGCTATCGATTGATCACATGGTCCTATGCACAAATGGATCACGCCATTGAATTTGCCGTGTCAGAAAACCTAGTATGCTCAACAAATTTTCATGCCAAACCATTATATTTGGCTGCTGAAAACTGATAAAATCGTGACTAATGGATATTTCGCGATCGATTATTTTTGAAACAACAAAAAACGCCATAAATTTTATTACAGATTCTGAAAGCCCATGATGTGAGCTTTCGAACGCTGCATAGCAGGTCTGAGTTTGCTCGCCCCCCAGAGAAAAGGTCATTTCCGTGGGGGGTGTTTTGGAGTTTTACTATGGAAAATGGCCTTCATCATAGAGAACCATGGATGGCCATTGCTGGGTACCCAGAGGGAGTTGGGCGGAACTGTTTTAGGGTTTTACTTTGGGGCCATAGGGATGTCCAACGCACACCATATCGGCCGATTCCGCCGACCCCCCACTATACATGTCTGCCTGATGGCCGCCCGATCTCGGTTGACAATGACAATTAAATTGTTTTGGCCAAAATCACCAAGTAAATAGCAATTTAATAACAAATTAAATTTCTCGTGATGACTGTCAAACAAATTAAAATTATATTAAATTTCGTAAAATGGGCCTAGAAATTTGATATAAATTTGATATGAATTTGATATAAATTTGCTTGGTTTGGCAGCTTCACTAACTAGAGTCTGGCTACAAAACAACAAGTTCAGTCGAAAGATCACCTTGTTCGTGCCTATAGCAACGATATCAACTCATTAAATGCTAATTTGTAGACTATTTGTCGTCATCTGAAGAAAGGTCAAGTCATTTTGGACTGATACGACCCAGGTTTTGAGCTGTTTCCTCAGGAATTGAGTATTGATTTTAGTAAATTTATATTTAATTCATATGAAATAACAAATTTGTATCAAATTAAATTTCAGAATTTGGGTACCAAGCAAATTAACAGCAAGTTATTTTCATCTAAAGGCTGAGCAAGCAATTTAATAGTTGTTTAATTTCAAAATAAATTTACTCGGAAACACGATTTTTAGCACGTTAGGTAATGGAACTGGACTGTTTCGAAGGCATTACTTTGTCGATAAAGCGTTGTAATAATATAATATAACATTGTAAATTCAGTCCCGACACATGACATGTGCAATTGTTATGGACGCTTTCTTTAATCATGCCAAGCTGCAGTCCTGCTGGCACTGTCTGTACATCTCACCTTATACAGTCAGGCACTTAACGCCGTTTATGGTACCGACACCATATAAGGTGCCGGTACCATATATGGTACCGGTACCGAGGGTAGTGGTACCATATATGGTACCGGCACCATATATGGTACCGTCACCATATATGGTACCGGTACCATATATGGTGCCCCCACGTTCGGCGACTGTGGTGGTACCATATATGGTACCGGTACCATATATGGTACCGGCACCATATATGGTACCGTCACCATATATGGTACCGGCACCATATATGGTACCCCTACCCATGGCCATGGGTGCCGGTACCATATATGGTGCCGGTACCATATATGGTACCGGCACCATATATGGTACCGGCACCTTATATGGTACCGGTACCATATATGGTACCACCACAGGCCCCGAAGGTGGGGGTACCATATATGGTACCGGTACCATATATGGTGACGGTACCATATATGGTGACGGTACCATATATGGTCAAACTACCGACGGTCAATGTACCATATATGGTACCGGCACCTTATATGGTGTCGGTACCATAAACGGCGTTAAGTGCCTGACTGTTATACTGGTACATCTCACATTACGAATATGACCTTACATGGGCCGGAGGTGACGGGGTATACTCCTCCCAATCGCCGGCCAATACCCCCTCGGCCGGCCGTACCAAAAACGTACTCAAACCAAAAAGATATAAGGTAATATAACTGAACAATATCTCAAGAATGTCGCAAGAGTTTGCTTACTACGTTACTACACATACGCTAGTTAAGCAACATCTACAGTATTGCAGAGTTTAACTAATAGAGATAGTCGTAGTTTCTTGAAATTACTCATTCTGAAAAGCCAGAATTGCGTTAAAAAAGTCGTACCATGTGACATTCTGAACATTGTGCATCACACAAAGGATCTGAGTTATAATCTGATCTGACCTCTTCGACTACATAGTTTGAGCGAGTCCATTCTATATACAGTCATGTCTCGTTAATCCGGACCTCGTTAATCCGGATATTCGCCTTCCGGACAAGATTAGGCCAGGTCCCAATTTTCCCCCATGTTATATGACTCGTTAATCCGGATCTGGATTCGTTAATCCGGACAGAAGATTTGGGGTACCAACTTCGAAATTTGTATGGTAAAGTGATTCGTTAATCCGGATTTGGTTAATTTGGACAAAATCGATGCGCAATTTTTCAATTCAGGTTAGAATTTTCAACTGAATAATGTCTTTAGTTGAGTCAGAATATGATTATTTTTGCCTTTTAGGAGCTATACTCAGCTGAAATAAGCTTTTGGCTTTTAATTAGGAGGTACAACTGCAGAATCTGATATGCAATTAACAAAAAGCTGTCATTTAGACCTTTGACCTGAAAAACAGCGTTTTAGCTTTGATTCGTTAATCCGGAAATTTGCTAATCCGGACAAAATTGGCCGGTCCCAACTTGTCCGGATTAACGAGACATGACTGTATCAATTTGCGTCTGTTCATTCACTGATCTGCTAGTGTTATACCTAAAATTATGAAGTCTGGAAGATGAAGCGGTATACCAAACAATGTAATTAATTAAATGCATACGTCTCCATTTTCCAGATTTAGTGATTTTACAGTAATTTTTAGCCTTTTTCGGAAATCGGCATCTCCACAAGACGATTTTGAACGATTTTTTAGTTAAAATCCGGCTTTTAACTTCTCTGAAAAAATGCCATTTTGTGAATGCCTATACCTGAACCTGATAGCTGATTGTGTTTTTGAAATACCTGTACCTGATCCCTAATCAGGTACTTTCTCAACCAACACTTGGCCACAGTAGCTAAGCTAAATATTTCATGAGATTTAGGCCAGCGCGGCAAGTTTTGACTGAATAAACTAGAAGCATGTAATAAAACTGTGCCAAAAATCACTAAATTAAAACGAAGCAAAACGACAGCAATCATATACAACAATGTATGAGCCGGAAAACTCTGTAGGGAGCCTGGAGGTCATCTCAGGAATCGATCCCAAATAATTCCAAAAATCGTCTATTTGGCTTAAAAAAGAAAAAAATTCGGTGAGGGGGAATGACTGACTAAGGGGGAATGTAAACCCGCCCGCTGGCCCATGTATTATGACAGCAATAATGCATGTATATTAGGTTTCTAAGAAATCTTGAAAAATCACCGCGCTACTAGGCTAGGCGTTGGCACTACAGAATACCTTGGCTTCCTTAATTCAAAATTCCACGTTATGACAAGTAAAATCGTAGTATAATAGTAGTAAAATTGGTAGATTTATTAGTAACACAAAAATAGTAAAATCGGAGCTGCCTGGTAGTAAAATAAAAATAAAAATTAAATTGACAGGCTGAATTTGTAGTAAATTTAGTAAATACAGGGTGTCCCAAAAAATGACAACATTTCTTTTTACTGCCATTTTCGCAATTTTTGACCAAATTGTCTGAAATTTGAAACATAAGTGCCAAAAAAGTGGGAATTTTATGTGTTAAAATTTGGTGCATCAGGATTGACCCAGTCCTGAGAAATTCAACAATATATAAAATTGAGAAATTTCAATTAAATGTAGAAACAGCATCAAAAATGGAAACCTTTCTTTTTGCTGTATCTTCTTTAATTTAGGTCGGAATTGAATGAAATTTTGAATATATGCGCAGAATAACGGGTTGATTTGTAGATCAAAAGTTGGCGCATGAACCCAGCCCAGCTCTTGACATAAAAAATCCCGATCACAATACAACGACAACATTGATTTTCGCGTCCCTTAGCTGTAATGAAGCTCCTGTAAGCGTAATTCAGTCTGTCACCCCAAACATGCTAAGAAATGTTTATGATGCTTATGGGAAACGGTTGCAGCAGTGTATTAACTCAAACGGAGGTCATCTGGATGGTGTTCTCATTCCTTAGTTCTCAGAGTTTGCACGTTCTTCATTTTGCTGCAGTAAAAACTGTGATTTTCTTTAGTTTCCAGAACTAGCGAAATGGACTGATTAACGCCAGAACTTTTGACCTACAAAATATCTGCGCATATATTAAAAATTTCATCCAATTCCGACATAAATTAAAGAAGATACAGCAAAAAGAAAAGTTTCCATTTTTATGCTGTTTCTACATTTAATTGAAATTTCGCAATTTTATATATTGTTGAATTTCTCAGGACTGGGTCAATCCTGATGCACCAAATTTTAACACATAAAATTCCCACTTTTTTGGCACTTATGTTTCAAATTTCAGACAATTTGGTCAAAATTTGCGAAAATGGCAGCAAAAAGAAATGTTGTCATTTTTTTGGGACACCCTGTAGTATAATAAAAATCCACTAGTAAAATAACAATAGTTTTTCGTTCACTCAGCCATACATGTAACAGGGGGCTCTGGGGGGGTCTGCCCCCGACCCGACTTAGACCAGACCAGTGTGGTGCACTTTTTATCTAGGTAACTAGGTAACTAGGTATACCTAGTATTACCTAGTTAATATTCGGGAAAAGTACCTAGATTTACTTTACCTAGTTGCTGGTTACTCTATTTTACCTAGCTTTACTTTACCTAGTTTTAAATCCACATAACTAGGTACTTCTAGGTAGAACAAGTTTACCTAGTTTGATATTTTCAGTTTTATGTGGCTTTTTCAGTCAGCAAACCTTCACATTTCCGGCTTTCCCACAATTACAGTTTCCCAGAGAATGAATTTCTGACTTATTTGATCAATAAAATACAAATATTTACTTGAAATGTGTCAAATTTCGTAATTTTTAACTCCACTTACTTCATCATTGTTTTATTGAACCACAAATAATATTTTGACTTGATTTCGAGTGTTTTAGGTTTACCTAGTAATACCTAGTTTTTCTGAGCTTTACCTAGTATTACTTTACCTAGTTTCTTAGCTGAGAACTTTACCTAGTATTACTTTACCTAGTTTTTTAGGTGACAACTTTACCTAGTATTACTTTACCTAGTTTCAAATTTTCAAAATGCACCACACTGGACCAGACCCCCCCCCCAAGAAACAGTTTCGCCGCCACCCCTCCGATTTTTCTGGCAAGAAAATTTTTGAGCAAATTTTTGCAATTTTTTACAATTTCAGACACAAAAATTGCCAAAATCGCCTGCAAAAGAGCACTTTTTAGCTGTATTTCAGCCCAAATTAGCGATTTTTGGCAAAAAATTGCGATTTTTTCGATTTTTGAGCCTTTTTTAGTGCCCAACCCCCTCCCAAAATTTTGGCTCAGACCCCCCAACTACTGTTATTTAGATATATTAATATTAAAATGAAACTATTATTAATAGTGCCATTTTAATAGTATTAAATCTATATTAATATTAAAATAGAGGGCCTACTATTATATTAAATTAAATTAAAAATACACAGAGGGGCTGAATATTAAAATTTATTTTTATTAGTATTTTGATAGCATTTTAATAGTTAAACCTTGTTTGAATCAAGGAACAACGAAGGAATTACCTACAATACTATTTTTAAATCATAATTTTCACTGACAAAATTATGAAAATTGAAGATTTCAGATTGCCCTCTGAATCTCGAATGTGTTTTGACATGGAAATAGTGGAACTTTTCTCACTAATAGGCATCAATGATAAAAGGACCTAAATCTCGGTACGCTACTATTAGGCGATGCCGATTAGGCGATGCCGATTAGGCGACGCCGATTAGGCGATGGTACTATTAGGCGACAAAAAACATTAATAGATAATAGTACCAATTAGGCGGCCCTTCGGAATCAGTCAAGGGTCAATGTTCAGCTGTAAGCCTACTGTAAATGCGCTATTTTTAACTGTGCATGGCTAAGTGGCACTAAAATCATGTCTCGTTTATCTTGTAACTCGTTAACTTATACCTAAACAAGCCACCTGCCCTGACTGTTTCTAACTCAGATTCTGGCATTTGCCCCTATTCTCCAGCCTGCGTGGGTCGTTTGGGGGGGGTCGAGCCCAAGTTGGGGGGTGGACAAACCCCCGGACCCCCCGCGGCCCATGTATGGGCCTGCCGGTTTGGGAGCCGCGGCGATTTTGATGTGTGGGGTCGGCTTCAGGTGGGTGGGTGGGTGGGGTTGTTTGGGGGGTAGAGCCCAAGTTGGGGTGTGGGCAAACCCCGCCCGGACCCCCCGCGGCCCATGTATGGGCCTGCCGGTTTGGGAGCCGCGGCGATTTTGATGTGTGGGGTCGGCTTCAGGTGGGTCGGTGGGTGGGGTTGTTTGGGGGGGGAGCGCCCAAGTTGGGGGGTGAAAAAACCCCGCCCGGACCCCCCCGCGGCCCATGTATGGCGAGGCGACATATGCAGAAATGTTTTTTACTCTATTAATGAGTGCTCCGTGAGTTGGAATTTATCCATCCGTGGTGTTGCATTTATTTTTTAAATGAGTCCTTGAAATTGGTTTGCTATTTTGTTACGCTTTGTTTTAATTGCTGTTATGCTGTTTGTATTGTTGTGCTATGTTTTAGTGGTACCACCCTATGTAGCCATACATACATGTAACAGGTCATCCGCCGATGGGGGGAGGGGGGGTTGGGGGGGTCTGGCGCCGGCCGGGGGTCTGAGCCAAAATTCTGGGGGGCGGGGTGGGCACTAAAAAACGCTCAAAAATCGAGAAAAATCGCAATTTTTGGCCTAAAAATCGCTAAAAATCGTTAATTTGGGCTGAAATACAGCTAAAAAGTGCTGTTTTGCAGGCGATTTTGGCAATTTTTGTGTGTGAAAGTGTAAAAAATTGCAAAAATTTGCTCGAAAATTTACTTGCCAGAAAAATCGGAGGGGGGGGTCGGTGAAATCGTCTCGGGGGGGGGGGGGGGGGCCCATCCGGGGGGGGGGGGGCCGAAGTGGGGTGGGGGGCCGACCCCCCAGACCCCCCTGTTACATGTATGGAGCCATACGGACTTATAGAAAAAAATTATTCCTGTCGCCTAATAGTACCGTCGCCTAATAGTACCGCTAAATCGCCTAATCGGCCTCGCCTAATCGGCATCGCCTAATAGTCCTGCTTCGCCTAAATCTAGTCAATAACCTACACTGTATGTAAGTCTTACACTGTCTTACCTACACTGTATGTCTTTCCTTTCCAAAGTTTCTCTTTAACTATGCATCAATAATTTTTTTATGGCTAGCTTGTGTTCGAATGCAATTTAGAACAAAGTTCAGTTCAGACCAAGTCATTTTAAAATGAATGGTTATAAACATACATGTAACAGGTCATCCGCCATAGAGGGAAGGCCGAAGGAGGGGTTTGGGGGTCTGAGCCCAAAATTTTGGAGGGGCTTGGGCACTAAAAAATGCTTAAAAATCGTCAAAAATCGCTAATTTGGCCTGAAACACAGCTAAAAAGTGTCGTTTTACAGGCGATTTTTGGCAATTTTTGTGTATGAAATTGTACTGTAAGAATTGCAAAAATTTGCTCAAAAACTTACTTGCCAGTAAAATCGTATGGGGGCCGGAAAAATCGTCTCGGGAGCATCCCTGACCCTCCAGACCCCTGTTACATGTATGGTTATAAATTTCCACAGAAAAATGTTTCCACAGAAAAAGTTGCATCTCTGATTAAATTTTCAACTAACACTAGCAACTTCAAGCAAAAGATGTTGCTTTGCCAGTTCGCTGACGTGTGACAAAAACTTTTCGACTGTATTTTAGAATCTACTATTAAAATGCTATTAAAATACTATTAAAATTGTTATTTAATAGTATTAATATTAAATCTAAATTAAAATTAACAGGGGACTATTATATTAATATTAAATTAAAATTAAAATCGGCTAGTTCTATTATATTAATATTAAATTAAAATAATATTTCACTATTAAAATTACAGTACCCCCAACCCCCCTCCGCTTCGGCGGATGCCCTGTTACTTGTATGGACTCAGCGTGTGCAGCGTGCATAGGGGCCGTGCAAAAATGACGTCATCGATTTTTGGCCATTTTTCGACCCCCCCTCCCCCCCTTGTCATCGGTTGTCATCATATTCCAACCCCCCCCCCTATAAAAGCGAAAAAATTACGTCACTTTTTTCCAAACCCCCCCCCCTCGAATTTGCAAAAATTGCTGCATTCAAATGAGCAAATTTTGGGACAATAGCTCTTAGATTTTTCTAGTTATTCTTCTAAGTTCTTCTAGATTTTTCCGTATTTAGAAACAGCTTGTTTCTAGAAGATTTTTCACTATTTTTAAGAAAATCAAAGAAAAGAATTCGAAAATCTACCAATTTATCATAATTCAGTGAAAAACCCATCTACACAGTTATGAACTACATGTATTGAAAATAGCAAGGTATCCAAGTAAGGTAAGTGTAGTGTAGGTACATAGGTACACCTTTTTTGGTAGAGGTAGAAAGAAAAAACCTGTCAAAAATAAGAGAAAAGAAAAAAGTCTTTACTAAAGGTGTCTAAGTACATAGTACTGTGGGAAACACATATGTTTTATGTATATGTTTTAAAACATAAATATGTTTGTTTTTGGGAAAACATATATGTTTATGTTTCTCAATATGTTTGCATGTCAAATATGTTTTGTATTTATATGTTTTGAGGCCAATATGTTTCTCGAAACATATACATACTTTTGCTATAGGAATTCATGATTTCAAGACTTTTGCTTGCTGTTTGACAGTAAACTTTTCCAAAATCTGACTTTCACTTAAACTTATTGAATCTGAGTATGCTATCCAAATTGTTGCAAACCGTTTTAAACAGGAAATTCAGAATCTCAAGTTTGAATTATCGAAAATTAAGACAAAATATAAGTGAATAAGCGACTTTTACACAAATATGTTTTATGTTTAAAAATATGTGCATATTCAATTTTCAGAAACATAAAACTATATGTGTTATTTATATGTTTGATTGGCGAAAAACATATATGTATAGTTACATTAATATGTTTTAAAAATTTCGATATTTTCCCACTGTACTAAGTAGCGCCCTACGCATGGTGCCGCTTTTTTGACGGCCTGGCCTGGAATATCAAATTTCGAGTCCGCCCTGATGACATTTTGCGCCAAAATCGCCGAAAAATCTTGCAAAATCACTTGTAAGCGAGAACTACGTACAGTACAGTACGTACTAAAGAAACAGTTCTAATGACATAACAAACCTAAACATAAAACGAGATTTAAAGAAAAACTTATTTTGGCTAAAGTAGCCTCAATCCGTCCCGGGCAGACTCCAACCGGAACAACCCAGCCAAAATTTTGTACCAGGCGGCCTGTGCAGGGCTCTAATGACGACCAGAATGCGTTATAAATGCGTTTTTGAAAGTTAATTTTTCAAAATTTTCTCGCCCTTGTTGGTCAGAATCCCAACCAGGCCTCCTCATACTACTAAAACTGTTAAATTTAAGCTAAGAATGCCTTTCAAATGCGTTTTTGAAGGCTAATTTCTCAAAATTACCCCTATGAGACAAAAGTGACGTCATCATTGGCCGAACCCCCTCCTCCCTTGTCATCGATTGTCATCATTTGGCAAACCCCCTCTCCTAACCGATGACGTCATTTTTGCACAGCCCCATAGTTTACGAATTCCCACAAGCAAGTACGACACGACTACGCCTTCACAATTCATAATAATTTCAGGATGTGTCGGCAGTTAATTTACAAAGCCAGGATTATGAGTTGGATGCAACGCTTCAACAACGATTTTTACAGCATTGCAGTGCTCAAATTCGCCATTACCTAACGTGCTAAAAAGGGAAAAATGGCCGCAGCGGACAATTGTTGGTTCTGAAGGGCCATAACTTTAAAACTAGGAAGAGATCCAAAACTTGAAACCAGTTTTCGAAAGCACATTTGATGTATTAGCTTTAGTAATTGTACCGGATAGTTTCTCAGATACCCTAGAAAGATATGTATTCTGGAACTCATGTTTTTCGGCCTAATCTCTGCAAAAAACTGCTTGTCATTAAATCGGCAATACAGTCCGACTCGACTCCGACGTCGATAGGTGCAAATGGAAGAGCGTCATTGGAATGAGTAATGTTCCAGATTTGGTGATGCTCAAATGCATGCATCAGGTCGGCATCTTGAATGCTTCGGTTTGCTGCTGAGATTTGCGCAGCTTGTAAATTCTACTAGATTGAGGCCTAGAATTAAGTTCCTCTCATCAGTGCACTTTTCAAGTTTCACAGGTAATAATTTAACCTTGCCGGTTAACAGCTTTGATTTCATTCGCACTAACCACCATGTTTAGGGACTTGGTTTAGAGGCTGGATGCTCATCAATTGATCAGTAATTCTGTCTCAGAACCGACTGATTCATTAGCACCAACCATGGCCAGTGATGTTAACTCGAGTCACACTTCAGTACTACCAAAGTTTTCAGCCGTTTTGTAGGTGATGCGCATTTTTATTGTGGTACGGCAGTTCAGGTACAGTTTATTACGTCATTTTACCCACTGCAAATGTTCAAGCTGAGGCAAACAGCTTTAGGTTCAGAGATTTCTGCTATTCATGGCAGTGGCCGACATTTTCTTGATGTTTCAGTTCGGGGTTTGGGTGGGCGTAGTTGTGATCCGGCAGAAGAACTTTGTTTCCGCAAAGCCTCCGGTTGGCATGCTCGATTATCGCGATGGACACCTCCTTTGGATTGCTTTTGCTGCTACCACTACCCTGTCGTTGCATGCAGTCGGTTTGTGGCTGTGGCGGCCCCAATCAAGTTTCAGAGCTTGTCTTCTAAACTGGTTGACAGTGTCTGTCTTTCTGTTTGGTGTGTCTCCTTTCTTCAGTCACTAGTACTGCACCAGTTCTCTTGGTATTCTGTCTTTTACATTGAACCGGCTGTCATGGCACGGCGCCAGATGACTTCGAAAAATACGTCACACGGGCAGTGCTCAGTTGTTCACCACCTACCATATCATCATAGTGATTGTTTCGGTCAGCTTCTATGCTGCAGCCGTGATCAAGGCTATCAAGAATAGAAACAAAACTGCAGCTCCCAGTCAAACATTGACTGACCCGGAAAGCAGCGAACCGAAACGACGCGAATGGAACGAAAATGAACAGAAACCTGTTGGTTATTTGTATAGTGAACATGGGCGCGTTTGTGTTAGGACAGGTAGTGGTGAATTCCGAAGCGCTTGAGGCGAGTTGGTCAGCTGGTTTATCGTGCTTTGTTTTTCTCACCAACTCCTTTGTTAACCCTATCTTGTTGCTTTTCGCTTCGCTTGTGAGAAAAAGAAGTTGTCAAAATGGTTTGCTGCAAGTAATGAATGAACATTAAACGGATCCATGTTAAACTGGGAATCGGAGCGATTATCAATCAATCAATCAATCAATCAATCAATCAATCAATCAATCAATCAATCAATCAATCAATCAATCAATCTTTTACTTCCTTTTTAGAGCCAGACACCTGTAAAACGGTAGTTAGGCAGAAGCAGTAAAAACAAATAAATAAAACAAAGCCTACCGTATAGTGCTGTTTATAGTACCCTCTATTTATAGTACCCCGGGTACTATAAATGGCACTAAAGTGCCGCTTATAGTACCCCGGGTACTATAAATGGAGACAGATTTTTATTCTGAAATGAGCTGGTATAAATACAAAACGTGCGAAAAACACAGTATTTTTGGTGGTAAACCTTGTTTGTATGAAGAAAAACAGTAGATAATGCAATCATACGAGGTTCTGATGCATGTTTAACCTATTTTTTACATCAAATCGGTAATTTGAGCAAATAACTTCACATACTATTGTTAGTTTCTTATAGAGCAGATTTCAGAGTTGCCATATATAGTACCCGGGTACTATAAATGGATTCAATTTTATTTTCACAAACCCTAAGTGCCATATATAGTACCCGGGTACTATAAACAGCACTATACGGTATGCTATATGTACATGTTGTTGTTGTCTAATAACAAAGTCTTGAAACAAATCACCAGTAACAAACTTTAAAAACTGCACAAATTTCTTAAGACAACAATGAAAGTGATTTGTAGTGCAAGTTTGTTTCAGTGCCTCAACACTGCATATGTATAAGACTTCGCTACTAATGTTCGTTGTTCAGTCGGGCACTTAACGCCGTTTATGTACCGACACCATATATGGTACTGGTAACTAAATTTAGACTAGTGGCACCGAATATGGTACCCCATGTTCGGAGCCTGCGGGTGGTACCAAGGTGC
>JASANB010005732.1:0-55372 GCA_030248155.1 Sabatieria punctata
TGGTTGCAGTTTGACATCAGAAATGTCTTCTTCCAAATTCAGATTTTCACCAAACTGTTTGAATCTGAGCATGTTTGTTGCAAACCAAAGAAAGGTTTGAATTATCGAAAATTGGAGAGTGTAACAGCACAAGGATACACATATGTTTTATGTTTAAAAATATGTGCATATTCAATTTTCAGAAACATATAATCCATGTTGGCGAAAACATATATGTATAGTTATATTAATATGTTTTTCGATATTTTCCCACTGTAAGTGGAATTTCCAGTTTCAGAGTGCAAAACCCAAAAAGTATGTAATCGGCTGGAGCACATCAATTCGAATGCGGAAAGAAACAAGACTTCCGGAGGTAATTCGCATTTTCGTATGACGAAGTCTTCTTACCCAATATTCGGCCGGTGGTGGGCTGCTGGCCGCTACACTCTCGTTGCCCATTTATTTGGTGAAAATGCTCCGGTACATAAATGTGCCCAAGCATGTGCCGGTTCCATTCATTGACTTCTAGGTTGAAGGAAGAATAGCCTAATCGTGGAAACAAAGAGACCGACACCAACAGCACAGCCGACGTAGCAAGGGGTGGTGCAGCAAATGGCGCAGCCTCGAAGAATAATCGGCAAGTTTTCATCAATGCAGATGCACAGCCGAGGAGGGCGGTGAGAACAGAAAGAGGCGCTGGTGACGCCACCGCCTCTTTCTATGACCTGCCTACACGGTACCGCCCACTCCTGCATCGGCTGTACGTGTGGTAGCGCCAGTCTTCGAAACTGCGCCGACCTGCCTACACACGTTACCGCCTACTCCTACATCGGCTGTACGCAGTGCCGGTCCTCTTTGTTTCTACAGTGCGCAACCTGTTCCACGTTGGCTGGAAAGTCGTGAGAGAGACCCCCCCCCCCCCCCCCCCCCCCCCCCCCCCCCCCCCCCCCCCCCCCCCCCCCCCCCGCCCCCCCCCCCCCCCCCCCCCCCCCCCCCCCCCCCCCCCCCCCCCCCCCCCCCCCCCCCCCCCCCCCCCCCCCCCCCCCCCCCCCCCCCCCCCCCCCCCCCCCCCCCCCCCCCCCCCCCCCCCAATAAAGCATAGTGCTAGGCGGCGATATGTACCGGGCGGTACACTATCACCGTCATCGATAGCAGGAAGTCATAGGCAAGCTGACTGTAGCTACCACCGGCAGGTAGTAGGTAGAAGACTTCGTCCTTGCGAAATCGCGAATTGTCCTACCTCGGAAATCTTCTTTTTGTTTCTTCCGCGATTGCCGAATGCCACCGTTGGTCGCCAGTTGATATATTGGTCGTCTGCTGGGTTTTGTAGTAGTTGCTACAGTGGGAAAATATCGAAATTTTTAAAACATATTAATATAACTATACATATATGTTTTTCGCCAATCAAACATATAAATAACACATATAGTTATATGTTTCTGAAAATTGAATATGCACATATTTTTAAACATAAAACATATGTGTAAAAGTCACTTATTCACTTATATTTTGTCTCAATTTTCGATAATTCAAACTTGAGATTCTTAATTTCCCGATTAAAACGGTTTGCAACAAGTTAGATAGCATACTCAGATTCAATAAGTTTAAGTGAAAGTCAGATTTTGGAAAAGTTTACTGTCAAACTGCAACCAAAAGTATTGAAACCATGAATTCCTACAGCAAAAATATGTATATGTTTCCAGAAACATATTGGCCTCAAAACATATAAATACAAAACATATTTGACATGCAAACATATTGAGAAACATAAACATATATGTTTTCCCAAAAACTTCGACAGATCTACTTCTTCAATAATGCCTGAGCTTAAGTAGTCTGCAAAAATTTGGTTGTAATTTTTTAGCAGCTCTGCATTGGACCGTAAGCGATTCAGTAAACTTCTAAGCCGGCTCAAGGCTAGATAATAGTTGTCTGGCAACTCAATTTCCGGGCACTTGAGGGGGTATTTGACTTGATACCGTCCCTCCTCTGGTAAGTAACGAATCGTTCTCTCGAATTCGTCCTGAACTAAGTCATCCTCTGTCCTGTGCCCTGGCTCACAAATGCCAAGTGACTCTAGGTCCCACAACTTTCGCAGACTGCTTTCAATGGCTTTGTGTTCTGCTGTCACCACTGCATTGACTTGGTAGTGGGACTCGTGCTGAGTGTGCTTATGAGCTGGTATCGTTACTTCACCTGCAGGCATGTAGCCCAGGGTCGAGCTCACTAAGCACAGCTTAGGGCTTAACTTTACCAAGGGACGCATCTGCACAATATCAAAGAAGTATTCGGCACCCAAAAGGATGTCAACTGTTCTTGGTTTTGCGTCTGCATCTAGTGGGTCTGCCAACTTATAGTCAAGCAACTGTGGACACTGACTGGCATCGAATTCATAGTGCGTGATTGGCTGAGTTATAAAATCGCACAAAACAGCAACTACTGGCTTTATGGAGGAGTCTGTTTGCACTAAGCCAAACTCTACTTTACTTGTCTTGAATGACTTGGGCTTCTGGGCAAACCCTGACACTACAAGGTGTTCCGTGCCAAGATGCTTGAGATTTAGCTTACATGCGATGTCACTGCGAACGAATGTGCGCTGACTACCTGAGTCAAGTAGCACTCTGGCCATAACAGCTCGGCCATTCTGCTTGTTGCGCACTTACCATGGCAGTAAGCAAAAACACCTGCTGTCGCCGTTGTCTGACAGGAAGCGCTGACACTACTGGTTGGACAATTTCAGAGGGCAGTGCTTCACTGCTCTGTACTTCATAATTTACGTCAAGTGTGGGCATGACTCTGCTTTGTCCGCCCCTGGTGCCGTTGCCAGGCCTTCCTCTGTTGTCGGCGTTTTTACCTTCAAACCTCTGTGGGCAAAGTGACCTGTGATGCGACTGACTCGAACAATGATAGCACTTTCTCTTCGTGCTTGGACACGTATTTACTGAGTGGTCCGATTTTAAACATCTGAAGCACAGTCGATTGGCTTTGATTTGTTCAAGTCTCCGCTTTACGTCTGGATAGTTTTTGCACTGGTCTGGAAAGTGCGGCTCTCTACAGTAGACACACGCCTTTGGTGTCGACCGTACAACTAATGCTTGCGCTGAGCCTCCACTTGCTGCAACTTTTGATTTAGCGTGACTTGGCCCGCTACTCTCAGCTTGCTGGCTGATTCTGGCAACAAATCTGGCTGTCTGTAGCTCATTCAGCAAAAACTCTCTGATACAGCGCAATTGACTATCAGATCGGTCTAGCTTAGGAGAGAGATCTTTCAGTAGGCGATCGGGTAGCTTTATCAAGATCATTTCATCTAATACTACCTCATCGCCCACTGCTTTGCCTAAATCCTCCAAGCCCTGTATATGTTTCTCAATGTCCAAGTAGAAATTCTGGAGACTTTCAGCTGTATCTATGGCTGGTTTTAGCTTCATTAGAGCTGCACAGTGGGCTGACACTAGCTGTCTGTCACTACCGTAGTGGCATCGCAGCATTTCGATTGCACGACCATAACCTTGATCGGTCAGCTCAATTCCTTCCACCAGCTTTGCGGGTAGCCCACTTAGGACAGAGCGTAGATAAGTGAACTTTTGACTATCAGCAAGTGACGTATTTGAATGTATCGCTTGGTCAAACGAAGCCCAAAAAGATTTCCAAGCAAAAACGTCTCCGTCAAATGGTTTCAATTCTAGTCTCGGCAGACGCACTTGCGTATTTAGGTTAGCTAGCTCAGGTTGTCTGTGCCTTCCGGCCAAAACTAACGGCTGCATTGGCTGAGTAGCCTGCCGGTTCAGTCGTTCATCCAAACGATTTACTTGCTCTAAGCATCTAGTCACATGGCCCTTGTTTACTTCGGCCTGTTCATGTACGAACCGTTCAAGGTGGCTGACCGTAGTCTCAAAACGACTGTTAGACGCAGCCATTAGGTCAGCATGTTGTTTTTTCAGCAGTTCCATTTGTGCTAAATGCTGTTGCTGCATCACAGAAATTAAGGCGGCGACATTCGGATCCAAAACTGTTGCGCCCGGTATTGCGACTGACGCACTACTATGACCAGGCGCTTTTTCTGAGCTAGCTTCAGTAAATGCAATTTTCTGGTCGACTTCTGTCAGTTCATTCGGAGATAGAAACTCCTCATTTTCGTCCGCCGAGCCAGAACTTTCTGGAGCTACGTTACTAAACAATGGCGGGTACTGAGCTAAAGTAATTTCTAACTGACAAATCTGTGTTTGCATACAGCTTTTCCAGAGTTCAAATGACTTAGCTTGTTGCGATTCAGTTGGCAACAACGGAGGCAGCTCCTTTACTAAATACTGCAGCTCCGTATCTAAGGCTTTAACTTCTAAAATCAAGTCTTGACACCTTTTCTGAGAATAGGCGTTTCCTAGGGTGTCTGGTCGAGAATTAAAGTTTAGAGCTAGTTCTTTCACCCATGGGTTTACTGTATCGACTCGACCTGCTAATTTTTCTTTCTCTTTGAACAAGCTATCTCGCCTTTGCTCTCTAGTATAGGGTGGCGAGGCTGTTTCTTGGCGCTGTTTATCTTTAGCACGTTTATTTGACATTTTCAGCCGCCTCACCTTTCTTTCGAGTCAGATCTCTTTTCAGCAGGTTCCTCTTTACGGAATCGTCCCATTCTACGCCAATTCTCGGCTCGAGCGGTATTTATTGGGCACCACTTTTGCAGGTGTTCTCTGCCGCTGTTCTGAACTATCCTAAATGCAGCGAATTAGACGTTGTGATAAGTTGACGACGCGATCGGAGTCAAGACATGATACCTCAATAAAGCAATAGGAGACAAAAAGGAAGTTTTACCACACCACGCTAACGTAGCTCTCAGCAGACCAGTATCTTTCAAATCTCAAAAAACAAGAAAAGGGAGCCGAAATGAGCAATCACAGACTGTTATAAAAACTGTGGCGCAGAGCGCCAAATTCGAATCACGTTAACAGAGTGTCCGTGACAGATGCGTACAGCATTAGGATCGTCTGCTTTTGCCACCATGACCATTCCATGCACATAGTATGAGTGCGCGACCTTCTCCCAGATGCATAGCTCCTCCATTTCCTTGATTGCCTTCTCTGCAAGCTGCTCGAAGCGCACTGGAATGGAGTGAACTGGTTGTGTGGGTGGCATCAGGCTTCAGTCTGATTCGATGCTTGAATCCTGGGAAAGTGCCGATGTCTGCACTTGTGAGCTTGGGGAAGCTGTGTAGTAGCGGCAGTAATCCTGCTTTCTTCCATGCCTCAGTATCCCTGGCTGCTAGCGTAGGAGTAGAGACATCAGAGATATCTGCTGGTGGCGCGCTGCTGGTGGGAGCACCATCGTTGACATTCTCTGGTGAGCTGGACTGGGTAACTGCGCAAATAGTGCTGCTCCTTGACTGGATAGTGATGTGCACTGGATCCAGAGCATGCATTGCGTCCATGCCCAGTGTATTGTTGCAGGAGTCGCCAAACACATACACTGACACGTTGGCAGTCCGTCCTTGGAATGAGAGTTGAGCAGGAAATTGTCCTTCGATGGGCACTTCCAACTGATCGAAATTGACGATGGGGTCAGCCGTCTGCAGTCTTGTCGCTTGTCAGTGCTTATGGAACTCGTCCCGAGTGATTCCAGTGACATCCGAGCCTGTGTCGACCATCAAAAGCAGTTGTTCAGCAGGAGCGTCGCTAGTAGAGGCGATGTGAACCTCACAATAAGGTGGTTGAGTGTGCAAAGCATTGACACTCTTCCGGCCCTTTTTGTGATTGCTGCGCATCTGGTGAGTGAGCCGACAATGTTGTTTGGCAGTAGGGCGCGAGGTAGAGCAGGGGTTGCTCCTACAGACTCACTGGAAATTTCCCTTCTTGCCACAGTTGCTGCAGGTCTGACCTCTGGCGCGGCATCTGGAATCCTTGCTGTCTGCATGTGATGGATCTCCACAATGCCGGCATCCTCTCTTACTAGTAGTCTGACTGTTGGCTGAAGCACTGGGGTGTGGCTGCTGAGGTTTCCGACCCTTTGCACTTGGTCCCTTGCCCCAGTTGCGCTTCTGGTGTGAGGCAGCACTGATCTGCGATGAGCCTGGTGCCATCTTTGCAGCATCCTTTCTTCCGCTCTCATCTGCCAACGCGAGTTGAGTGAATTTTGCCAAATCCACTGCATCCTGGGCGAGCAATTTCTCCTGTGTGTCCCGACTGTGTAGTCCTCGCACCGTCTGAATCGCTAGCAGGTAGTCGATTAGCGTTTGCTCCTCCACGCGTCTGGTTCCCTCCTCAACCGGGAAGGTGCACTGCTGGATCAGGCTCCTGAGTACACAGAGGTAATCAGTGATTGACTCGGTAGATCCTTGTGAGTGCTGCATGAAGTCGAACAGGGCCCTCACTGGGTTGACTGGCCTGTAGAATGTCTCCTGGGCGGCTGTCAGGAATTCCTCAAAGCTGGCATCTGGATCGGCGTTGAACACAGGGTGACTGGCGAATTGAGGCAGCGCGGCTGTCCCCAAAAACGAAAGTAGAAAATCGTTCTTTTCCTTGTCCATCAATTTCGCCATGTTGTCCCTTGTTGCATCCAGTCCAGTTAGGAATGCACTGAAGAGTCTCTCCCAGAGTGGCCATCGAAGAGGGGGTTGATCATCAGTTGTCTGCCAGTAGGGCTGTCGTGCAGGGATGTGTAGTCGTTTAGTAGACATCGCGGTGGTTGTTGCACGATTTCTGGTAGTTTCCGCGTTGTTTCCGGTAGTTTCTGCGTTGTTTCAATTCGGCGCCTGGCGGTGCGAAACTGCGAAGTTGCGGAGCCGCGACACTGCGAAGAAACGTCGTCACACTGCGAAGAAACGTTGACGGTGCGACACTGCGAAGACTTCGGCGCTGCGAAGGCTCTCCCCGGTATGGACGTACGGTTCCTCCTCTGGTATGGACGTATGGTTCCTCCTCCGATGCGGATTCTCCCCTGGTACGGACGTATGGTTCCTTCTTCGGTGCGAACGCTGCGAATCTTCCTCCGGTGCGAACGCTGCGAATTCTTCCTCTGGTAGGGACGAGTAGACATGAGCAGACTTCTCCAGCAGGAATGAGTAGACGTGTGTAGACTTCTCCTCCTCTGGCAGGAACGAGTAGGCATGAGTAGACGTCTCCTCTTCTGGCAGGAACGAAGATGAGGAGGGGTACAAGTGATTAGATCACAAGTACTGAGACACTCCTCTCCAACCAAATCAGTGAGAAAAAACGCTGACCGTTGGTGTTTGCGCGTCCTTCCTCTTCTGAGTCGAGAGCAGCCGCCAACCAGGCGTGCGTCCGAAAGTTGGCAGGTGAAGAAATGCCGTCCTCCCTCGGAAATCGTCTTTTTCTTTCTTCCACGATCGCCGAATGCCACCGTTGGTCGCCAGTTGTTTTGTTGGTCGTTGTGGGCTTTGTAGTAGTTGCCGATCCAAGAACAACTTTTTACCTCCAACCAACAATTAATTAAATACAGAAGAATAAGTGACACGACCGCTCGCCAGGTAGTCAGACAGAGAGAATGAGCGAGAACAAAGGCGAGCGGCAAAACTCGATCACGCGGCGCGCTAGACGCTACAATTACAGTGTATGGCGCGTATACGATACCGTAGACTAAACATCAACTGGTGTGAACTAAACACTGACTGACGCAGCTGCAGTTACACACGCCGCCATACACATCAAATGTGTATTTTTGTGTATATTTGTGTATGACCTTGGATATCTTCGAAATCGAGTTGTTACTAGGCCATTTGAAGGCTTTATGAGGATATCTACTGTTTATTACTACAGCAAAAGCATCGAAATTTTACGATTCAGTTCGAAATTTTGATCAAATACACATACACAAAATACACATTTTGAGTACTGTTTGTGTATGGCAATGTGTACTGGAATTTTCAATGTGTATGTGTATGTGTATGTGTATACAAATTGAAAAAACAATGTGTATTTTTGTGTATGGTAAATGTGTATGTGTATACACAAACAACAGTATAAGTAGGTTAAGGCTTGGTTTTAGTCTTGGGTGTAGGTTTAGTTTAATAAAGTTTAGGGCGCTCACCACAGCGCACCGATGGCATTTTATCATTCTGTTTTTATGTGTTCTTGTATACAACCGCATTCTATGTACAAACACATGAATACAGTAATCTATTAGATGTCATGGAAACGGCACGTTTACATACAATTGTAGTTGTCCTAAACGCGCTGCATTTTTTATTTTGTCTGTGTGTGTGTTGTTTATGTTGTGAGCAGGTCGAAATGGTCACTCAGAAGAGAAGCAGAAAGCGCAAAACTGGAAAACGTAACTTTGAATACGCTGTAAAAGTGCAATAATACCTAAAACTATCCATTGCAGCCAAAACTCCCTACGAGACAGTTACTACAGTTACTAACGGTCATCCAATAATTCCACTGCCATCTACAAGTTTGCAGCAAACAAAGCAAATTGTCAGGAAGGGCGGCGGAGGTAAAGTCCGAGGGTTGTCTAAGCGATTAGTTAGTTGACACCGACAGCGTTGATTTGAGAGAGGCAGTCAGAAGTAGAAGTGATAGTGACGGGAGAGGAAGAGAAGGCGCGCGACCTGATTCCAGTCAGAATGACGGTGTCCGGATTTGCAGAGGAGACCAGAGCTTGTGTGCAGTGCGGCCGACGACCCAGCTACGCCGAAATGGAGCAAGGTGTCCCTGTAGTGTGCATGGCTGTTGCACTTATTCAGTTAAGTTCGTGTGTTTGTACAGGCTCATGCAACTTGTGTCAGATTGACTTGGTTCGGAAAACAAAAGTCGAGTGGAATTGGAGGCGATGGCTTAGTATGACCACCGTGTTCTCTTTCTCTTTTCTCATCTTCTTTTCGTTAGCCTTTGCAACCTATTTTATGGTCACATACAAAGGTCAGTTTTTATAGTCTTCGTTTATTGAGTAAGCTAAGCGCCAGGGGGGACGGATGGTTCTGGACGGAAAAAAATGCGGTACGCATGCTTGGAGTATGGTTGGCTGATATCGGATTTTTGGGATGCATATGATATTGCATATGAATATATGCATGCAATCTCTAGTGCATATTGATATTGCATATATCATATGCATTCAAAAATGAAATATGTGCATATTTTTTGCATATTTGCATGTTTCATAAAGGCGGTCTGAAATCGATAACTGGACCTTTTCCAAGCATTTTCGAGTTTGGTTGGAATGTCTACGCTATCTTTATTAGGTATTAGGCATACCTATTTTACAGATACAGACCTCATCTGGAAAAAAACAATAGGGGAAACACAGTTTAGCATGAAAGACCAGCTCATTTCGTAATTTTCAGATAAAAGATGGTTGACATTACAGATTTTTGGTTAAATTACTGTTTGCATGTTCAAATTAGTTCTCTCTAATGTGGTATACCTAACCGTTTGTAGTCCTGTCCTAGTTTTACAAACTAACAAATTCAGAATCTGAAAAGTCTCAGTTGAGATTTCCATTATTTGCGACTTGAGTTTAGGGTCTCAAGCCAAGCCAGACATGGGCAAAGGGAGGGCTGAGGGGGTTGGCCCCCCTCAGGTTCTGAGCTATACCCCCGTCATCCGGCCGCTACCCCTCAGGAATTTTTTGGAAGAATTTTGTATTGAAAATTATGATAAAAATATGGCTGGATTAGGTGTAAATGAGCTCAGAATAGCTTATTTTAACTTATTTTAATGAAAACGGTCTTTTTTACTTACCACCCCCTCAGCGCCCCCCCCTCAGGCGCTCCTACCCCCTCAGCCCCCTCTGGAATTGAAAATTCCCCCCCTCAGCCGAAATGCTAGCCCGTGTCTGTCTCAAGCCATTCATCTCCATTCTGTAAGTGGAAAGAGAAGCTGCGATCTCTGTAAAGTGCAGATTTACAGTATAAACTGCCTCAATCAAGGGATTTTTTATTATAGATATTTTTGGTTTGATTATTTTTGGTTTGATGAAAAATTAGCAAAAACGTGGCGACTATCCTAAACTCAGAAATCCAGTCTGTTTGGCTGTTTTAGGATGTTAATTGTGCCATCTTAGTTTGAACAATTCTACTAAAAACTGCAGATATTTATGAAGCAATGAGGTGCTGCAGAAATTCGCATTTCGCTCAGCTCAAAACCAGAAATCGGCCAAACTAGCCCTCTTTGAAGCTTGTACTGTTTGAACGAGTACTTTATGGATTTCTCCGCGCCAAATAGATAAAACAACTATTTGAATCGTTTAAGGTTCTTTGGAACATAAGTAGACAGCACGAAAAGTCAGCGACACCTTCGACAAAAATATGCAAACTAAAAATATGCAAAATTTTGATATCAGGGTCAATTTGCATATGACTATTGCATATTGGAATTTTGCATGCATATGATATTGCATATGCATATATGCATGCCAAAAACCATGCATATATGCATGGTTTGATATTGCATATTGCATATATGCGTCCAACCGTAGCTTGGAGTGCTCTCTTCCAGTCCAGTTAGCGGTACGTATACGTAGATTGTAGTGAAGCGACTTTTAGCGCACCCCTGGGCGTCTAAAGTCTGTCCAAAAATAACGACCTGGCGGTTTCTCGCGAATTACTTTTTAAAGAGGCGTCGGTGCGACTAGAGCCTCGTGACCAAAGTTGTAGACAAGGTTGAGTTCTGGTCTGCGGTAAAGCGTAATCAGCGTTTACTCTAAACACTAATTTGCGGTACAGAAAAAATTAGCTTTTTCTCTAATTGTGGTGAAAATGAAATAGACGATTGCAGAATTCGATTCTAGAGTGCTTGGGGAGTTCAACGGTCTATGTCTTTCTAGGTCAAACCTTTCTGGAGATATGGCTTTTCAAAGTTCGAAAAATTCGCGATAAATGGCGTTTTTTGAAAATTTCACAACGAAGGGACGTTTGGTACAGGACAGGGTGTCCAAAATTATTACTTGCTTTGCATTTTTTGCTTTTTTGCTGCAATTTCCGTAAATTTTGACCAAGAAGGCTGAATTTTGAAACATAGGTGCCGAAGGAAGGGAGATTTTGTGTGTTAAAATTTGGTGGACCGTGCTTGACGCAATCCTGAGAAATTCACGAATTATGCCTATAGAAATAGCGCTAAAATGGAAACTTTTTCTTTACTCTCATTACCGCTAATGTTCGACAAATGACCTGAAATTTGCCGAGACTCTGGTCATGAGGCCCTAGTCGCTCTGGCGCCTACATAAAAAGTTATTCCCAAAAACCGCCAAGTTGCCTATTTTTTGGACAGACTTTACTTGAATACAGTGCGCACCAAAACTGTCTCAAACAAGCGCTAATTTCTCCAACCACCTCAGAATGTACGTATGTACTATAGGTGTAAGTAGCTGATTACAGGGAGAACAGAAGGCTATGGTAATTACGGTTTGGTGACGTCTATGGACTGGCCTTCAGAAGGGTGCACCATATTCAACTTGGGTGAGTGGTCGAAATGGAGTAATTGCAGCGCAGAATGTGGACTTGGCATTACTGAGAAAACACGCACGGTTCGCGCCAAAGGTACTTATCTTTATCTGTTTGTACCTGCACAGCATTTGAAAGCGTACATGTAGTAGCAGGGTTTTCGGCTGGTGGGGGTTTTCCAGATCCCAAATAGGGTTTCAGCACTCTTTCCCAAGGTGGTTTCGGCGACCTTTTTTGGTGTCCAAAAGTAGGTTTCAGCGAACTTTTTGGGCTCAAGACTAGACCAGTGTGGTGCACTTTTTATCTAGGTAACTAGGTAACTAGGTATACCTAGTATTACCTAGTTAATATTCGGGAAAAGTACCTAGATTTACTTTACCTAGTTGCTGGTTACTCTATTTTACCTAGTTTTACTTTACCTAGTTTTAAATCCACATAACTAGGTACTTCTAGGTAGAACAAGTTTACCTAGTTTGATATTTTCAGTTTTATGTGGCTTTTTCAGTCAGCAAACCTTCAAATTTCCGGCTTTTCCACAATTATAGTGGCCCAGAGAATGAATTTCTGACTTATTTGATCAATAAAATACAAATATTTACTTGAAATGTGTCAAATTTCGTAAATTTTAACTCCACTAACTTCGTCATTGTTTTCTTGAACCAAAAATAATATTTTGACTTGATTTCGAGCGTTTTAGGTTTACCTAGTATTACCTAGTTTTTCTGGGCTTTACCTAGTATTACTTTACCTAGTTTCTTAGCTGAGACCTTTACCTAGTATTACTTTACCTAGTTTTTTAGGTGGCAACTTTACCTAGTATTACTTTACCTAGTTTCAAATTTTCAAAATGCACCACACTGGACTAGACCTATTTCTTTTTCAAATTTGAATATGTAGTCGTAGTTAGTAGTCTTCAAAAATCACCAAAAATATTTTGTAGTCTTAGTTAGTAGTCTTTAAAAACCCAAATTTTTAATATGTAGTCGTAGTTAGTAGTCTATTTGTAGTCTTTGAAATTTGCGCAAAAATTCCTTCAAATTCCAAGTAAAGTAATAAAAAAGTCCGTGCTAACTATGAAAACGATGTAATTGGCAGCAGAAAAGCAGTACGCACATATGCAATTGAATTCTCTGCTAGAAGTTTACCGAATTATTGACAAGAAAAAGAGATAGAGACAGCCTTTCAATGTTCGTATGCTAAACACAACAAACAGCCGCTAAATCACAACAGGTCATTTACTCAGAGAACAGAAAGTGTCCATTGACGCGAGACATAACTTCCGCTTCCAAATTGGTGTGGCTGAGAGAGTTTCGTTTTGTTCCCAAAGCATCCGCGCAATGACTAAACACTCGCTCTGATGGCGCCGTGGTTGCAGGCACGTACAGCAAGTCCAGTGCGAATGGGGCAATGTTAGGGTATTCCTGGCCAAGCATGTAATACACAGATGCGTCGGAGGGTTTTGGGCTTCATGACCAAAGTTGTAGAGGGGCTTGAGCTCTGGTTGAATTTGCATTATAATCTGCGCAACGTTGCTTGGTAATCCTAATTTGCGCTATGGAAAAAAATGAACTTTTTATATGGACACTATGGAAGCGAATTGAGCACGGAATTGGATTCCTCACGCGTTGGCGATTCTAAAGATGTATTTATATTTACTATAGGTCGAACGGTTCCAAAGATAGGGCCCTTTGAAAGTAGGCCTACTGTGGAAACGGGCGTTGGGGTCGATTCGTGTCCAGTAGTGTTTAGTCGTCCATGAGTTTGTGTAATGGTAAATAATTCCATTTCACGCAGATACGCGCTGTGAGCTAACTGGGCGCTGAATTGAATGTAGAACGAACGATACTTCGACTGCAAACTCTTTCATACTACTGACTACTAATTCACAAATTCAAAAAGTATTTTGTAGTCTATTTGTAGTCACTAAATTTGAAATAGTAGTCTTATCAATTTGTAGTCTTGATGACGTCACAAATGGCCAAAAATTAGTAGTTAGTAGTTAGTAGTCACTACAAAATAGGTCTACTCAAGACAGGGTTTTGAGCACTAAAAATCGGGTAAAAATCCTGTCAGAAGTGCAAAAAATGCCCTTTAAAACCCTATTTATTGTTTTAAAACATGCAGAAAATCCTATTTTTTATTAAAAGCGTGCAAAAAACTGTTTTTGCTTTAAAACTCGCAAACAAAGCTCTATTTTATTCGACATAAACATAAACACAAATTAATGTTCCGGAATCCTATTTAGGGCTTTTGAAACCCAAATTAGGGTTCCAGAACCTAAATTTGTGTTTCTGAAACTCCTACTTAGGGTTTCAGAAACCCACATTAGGGTTCCGGAACCCTATTTAGGGCTTTGAAATCCTAAATTACGGTTTATAAGTCTTGAAACCCTGAATTTTAGCAGTTTTTAACCAAAAATATGGTTTCAGAAGAAAACCCAAAATTCGGCTGGGGGTTTATGCCGAAAATCGGGTTTGGGGGCCCCCAACTACATGTATGTTTGAAATCGCCTCCCCAACATTGGACGTAGTAATTGTGTTTTCAAAATTTCTATGCTAATCAACACAGGAAAGGAGGCGAATATCTACAGTACGACTTAGAAGAAAGATAATCGAAACGGCTGGTACCTATAGGTGTGTGTATAATATGTATTTGAGGGCGGCTGTGTATCCCAGCTAAAGAGTACGCTATCTGTGAGCGACGGATGTGTTGTCCGGAGGGGCGATGGTGGAATGAGTTCAAGAAACCAGGGTTGAAGAAGGCAATAGTGATCGGCCGATTTTGTCTCCAGAGCTTCGGCAAGATGTCCTATAAGCAGGGGGCGCAGAAGTGCGAACAGTTAAACGCTACCATTTACACTTACGATTGGAAGGCCTCGCGTCGAGTTGGCACATTCAAGGGCAAAGCCAACAAGGCAATTCTTGCTTGGATTGGAATTGAAGTTAATATCTCCAAAGCAGACGGAAAAGGCTACTATGACGTCTCGATGAGCAGAAAGTTGAAACTTGAAGAAGACAAAAAGTAACTGCACTTACCTAATTACCTATTTAGTAATTACTAGTGTTCCGACGATATCAAAATTGGTCGATATTCGATATTCGATATCGATATCGATATTTTCAGCTCAATATCGATCGATATCGATATTTATAGTTATCCAAGAAAATCTGAGAGAGCAAACTGTTCTCGCCGCTTATCAGTCAAGCACTGAGGCAATCAGCGATCTGATATCAATTAACTCGAGAATCACAGAAAAGTAGTGGCCTTCTGAACTGCTCGAATGAAAAAGTTTACCCCTCAGGCCGATGCCCCACCCTCATTAGGCATAATGAGCTCAGACAGAATAGCGTATTTTAGCTTATTTTAATGACAAAAGCCAAAAACCTTGACGTTAGTAAAAATTCGGACTTTTTGCTTACCATCCTTTCAACCAACCATCAGCCTGCGGTACCCTTTCAGAGTTTGAAAATTTACCACCACTTAGCCGAAATTCTAGCCCATTTCTGCTTCTGCCCTCCTGCTTCAAGTGAGCAGCTCTTCAGTATTGCTGCAGACATTTATGAACCTAAGCGTTGCTGTCTGAAAGCTGAGATTGCCGAGAAATTGATGTTTCTGAGAACTGTCATGCCACTGTTAGGTTTTGACTATACCATCGATTTCTGAGTTCTCTGAAAAACTATTTTTTTCTGTATCAGAGAAATATAATTGTAGTCAGTTTTCTGTTTTTCCTACTTTTCCGCACAAAAAATATCGAAAATATCGATGCAAAATATCGCGATATCGATATCGATATCGATGTTGGAAAAAGGATCGATATATCGACTTTTCGATATCGATATCGACATATCGTCGGAACCCTAGTAATTACTACTGTGTGTGTTGTGTTGGCAAGTCCGACTAAAGCTGGACTTATTTAATAGGTTTTTAACCTGAAATTTGTGGACTTGAACCTGATCCTGAACCTATTATAATTCAGCCGGACTTGAACCTGTCCCGTTTTGTTGGACTTACGCAATAGGTTCAACTTTTGGGTGAAATTTTTACAAAAAAATTGTTAAATTTTTGCTTGGATTGCACAAAAATGTAATTGTTTCATGTTTTTCCACCTATTTTTCAGACTGAATATGTCTGAAAACGAAAGTACTACAAAGTCTGGTCTAGGTCATTAGCCAGTAAACAGGTTTATATAGCTCAAAAAATTGCAATCAGTGCAAAATTTCAACACTGTTTGAAAATATCAGTGGACTTGAACCTGAACCTATTGTCCAGGTTTTTTAGAAGATGGACTTCAACCTGGACTTGAACCTGAAATTTCGTTGTTGGACTTGCCTTGAACCTGAACCTATTTTTTAACCCCGGACTTTCCTGCAGTAGAATTACAGAGGAGAGCCTTTCACATCAATAATTACGTATTCTTGGTACGTAACATATATTCAATACTGTATGTCACTTTACTTGCAACGTATTTTGTTGCTATTGCATTTCAATTTTCTATTATATGTATGTACTGTATGCACTAGCTGAAAGACCGACTGACGTTATACTGAAAGCACTGAGATGTTTTCTTTCAGCGTGTTTCGTTTTCTGCCGGGTGAGCCTCAACTGCTGAAAAATGAGCAACAATGCGTATGGACGGATGTCGTTTCTAATGTGTGGTATACTGGAACCGATTGTACAGGGGTCAAAAGATTATTGCATTGTGTACTGAAGCCAAAAAATGTGGACTTAATCAGCACTCAAGGGTGAATGCAGTTTAGCTTAAGGTTATGTTTAGAAAAAGATTGGTCTAGTGACAAGCTTATGTACATACAGAAATAATTTTCAACCCATGTCCATTCATATTGTAAACGGCGTAAAATTTAAAAGCTGGCGTTTCCTTTCTATTGAACAATATTCACAAAAAGACAATTTCGCCTAGTCAGCATTGGTTTTGTCTCGGCGTTCAACTGCGACTCAACTTGTTCAATGCATGAGTGAGTGGACAATAATAGTGTTTCCGATCTAATTAAAATTAAATAACAAAATCAAATTGTTTTGGCCAAAATCACCAAGTAAATAGCAATTTAATAACAAATTAAATTTCTCGCGATGACTGTCAAACAAATTAAAATTATATTAAATTTAGTAAAATTGGCCTAGAAATTTGATATAAATTTGATATGAATTTGATATAAATTTGCTTGATTTGGCAGTTTCACTAACCAAAGCCTGGCTACAAAACAACAAGTTCAGTCCAAAGATGACCTTCTTCATGCTTAAAGCAAAGATATTAACTGATTAAATGGTAATTTGTAGACCATTTGTCGCCATCTGAAGCAAGGTCAACTTATATTGGACTGACACGACCTAGGTTTTGAGCTGTTTCCTCAGGAATTGAGTATTGATTTTCGCAAATTTATATTTAATTCATATCAAATAACAAATTTGTATCAAATTTAATTTCAGAATTTGGGTACCAAGCAAATTAATAGCAAGTTATTTTCCTCTGAAGGCTGAGCAAGCAAGTTAAAAGTTATTTAATTTAAAAATAAATTTACTCGGAAGCACTAGACAATAAGGAGGTCATTGATGTAGCTTACGCCGATATATTTCTGTATCGATACGATACGATTTGGTCGCAATATTTCGTTTGACCATTCGTGTAGAGTTTTGTGCAATTGCGGAGAAAACAGTTGCTGAATATAGTACTAGCTTGTTGTTTTTTGACGAAAGTGTTTATTGATTTGAAATTTAAAATAAGATTTAGTAGAGTGGCTAGTACAAAAAAGATGCATACCGGAGTATCCCAGGGGATATAACACGGAAAATCACGTTTCTCAGTAAAAACATTGCCGCCAGTCAATATCCCAGGGATATTAACTGGACAAAGCCATGGGATATTAACTGGAAACGGCATGGGATATTAACCGGAACAATGTTTTATCATACATACAGTATGCGTGTGTAAAGAAAATTATTACAAATTTGATATAAACATTGCCGCCAAGTAATATCCCATGGGATATAAAGCGGAACAAGGGTCCATGTTAAGTGGGTTATTAAGTGGGGTGGGATACTAAGTGGAAATCTCCGGTACTACAGTCAGGCACTTATGGTACCGACACCATATAAGGTGCCGGTACCAGGTGTCGGTACCACAAACGGCGTTAAGTGGCTGACTGTACTACGTAGCATGTTGTTGGCCTAACCTAACTTATAACCTAGAATTAAAGCAGAACCAAAGTTTTTTTACAAACATCTTTCCGAGTCTGGTTGCGTTGCGTTACCAATGCTGGTTTAACTGTAGAATCGTAGGTCACTACATTTCTGTATAACAAAAATGACGAAAGTAAATACCGTAAAACTTCTAATAATTGCGCTCGCTCTCTAATAGTAGCTCCCTTCTAATAATGGCGCTCCCACGCGCACTACTATCAACGCTTTTGTACATGTTTCCAACGTAGAATACTGTCCCCTTGAGATACTGTTGTTTGGTATTGGATTTTCCGTTTGTGTATGTGAATGTGTATACACATTTACTTAAAATGTGTATGGTAATATGTGTATACACATTCAACAAAACAATGTGTGTTTTTGTGTATGTGTATTGTACTGAAAGTGCAAATCTTTTGGTCGATTTTCAGTCAGAAATGCTAGGAAAATCAAATCTCTCAATGTCTACTGCTTGAAACCTTGGATAGCTTTCAGTTACTGAGGCCATTTGAAAGCTTTATGAGGCTATCTACTGTATATTAAAAAGCCGCAAAAACATTACGAAAATTTTACGTTTCTGTTCGAAATTTTATCGACTTTTGCTGATCAAATACACACACAAAAATATACATTTTTAGTACGGTACTGTTTATGTATGGTAATGTGAATCCGAATTTTCAATGTGTATGTGTATGTGTACGTGTATACAGATTGAAAAAACAATGTGTATTTTTACTTTCAGACAATTTTCTTTGATTAAGCTTTCAAACATTAGTCAGACTAAAACTCATATGAAGACTGCTTGTGGCTTGAGTTTAAGACAAAAATACCCTGTATTTTCAGCAAAATGAGGATACTTGAAATGGCCAATGTAGCATTGAAATGATAAACGTGCAGGCTTCAATACTACAGTATAGTGCTGTTTATAGTACCCGGGTACTATATATGGCACTTAGGGTTTTGCGAAAATAAAATTGAATCCATATATAGTACCCGGGTAGTATATATGCCACCTACGAAATCTGCTCTATAAGAAACTAACAATAGTATGTGAAGGAAGTTCTTTGCTCAAATTACCGATTTGATGTAAAAAAACAGGTTATGCACATACATCAGAACCTATGATTGCATTATCTACTGTTTTTCTTCATATAAATAAGGTTTACCACCAAAAATACTGTATTTTCCGCACGTTTTGTATTTATAACAGCTCATTTTAGAATAAAAATCAGTCTCCATTTATAGTACCCCCGGCTACTATTATAGTATAGTAAATAGGGGGTATTATAAACAGCACTATACGGTAGCGCCCCCAAAAGCAATCACGAAAAAAATAATAGCGCAGCGTTTACGGTTAGGCTTACGGCTTAGTTTTGCGGTAAAGATTATTTCAGACTCACTCACAGCATGACTTCCAATCTAAAAGGTCGCCTGTAACTCAATTATTTTGTGTGTAAATGATTGGACAAAAGCATTAGATTTAGAGAAAAACAGACCGTCGATGTAATTTATTTCGATTTTGCTAAAGCTTTGGATAGTGTTTCTTACAAGAAGTTGGTTTCCAATTTGTCGGTGCTTTGTAGTTAGTGTAGCCGTGCTGAGAACCGAAGGTACAGCCAAAGTTTTACCACCGTACAGACCAATAAATAAATAGGCGGGGCGGCGCCCACTACTTTGTATCACACATCCTACGTATATAAAAGAGCTGTGGCTGAGTGCCTAGCTACAGACATATCAACCACCCCTTCTTTCTTGAGCGGAGCGGAGTAGTATACAACCCGACACTATAAGCTCCATTTCTGACATTCCATTCTATGTATGCGTCATACCGTTTGAGGAAAGCTCATTGCGTTGGAAAGTATAAGTGTCTGGATCTTTTAAAGTGGAGTAGACTTTGCCCACTGCATAGTAAACAGAAGTTGCACCGCTTTTAGGCTTATCTACTAGCTCTAGCATCACAATAAAGTATACACTCAAAATCAGTTGCAATTTTATGCCACCAAATATGTACGTCTGTTAACATTATGCCAACTGGTGTAAATTCTACAATTCATTCTTTTCATCTCCATCACTCAACTCCCCATCTCCATCACTCAACTCCTCATCTCCATCACTCAACTCCCCATCTCCACTCTCTTCTCCATTGTCTTCATTGAATGCTTGTTCAATCAATTCATTATTATCATGAATGAACCGTTTCACCAGAAATTTGCGTTCATCCCAAGCTTTTTCTAGAGCCTCCTCCTTATCGAGGTTTTTCTTCATGTAGTGACGTGATGCAATCAAGACAGCACCATACACGTCATCGTGATTCCGAAAATATGATGCAAATTTCAGTTTTTCCTCCAATGTATTCTGCAGCTGTTCAAAAAAAACTCGCTGAACAAGGGATCCTGGAGCAGTCTATCCAAACTCTTAAGATCCATGCTACCAAATGTTTCTTTGAGTAAAATTTGCAAGTTCATGCCTTCATCACCTTCTTCAGACTCTTCTTCTGACTCATAAGTCATTTCCTCCTCCTCTTCTTCTTCTTCTCCTTCATCATCAGACATCCTTGAGATAGCTGACTCTCTTTCTGAGCTTGATTGTGACTCCTTGGTTATACCATGTTGCTGTCTTTCATGACGCCACCTGTTGGCCACCTGCCACCACAAAACACTTATTTTATGATTATTAGGATTTAGGATTTTATGGGAATGGCAAGCATATAAACCAGTTTATATGCTTGCCCACTGTTAAAAGCCTGAGATTCAGCGAAAATAGAAAATGCTGCAGAATCTTTTTAAAATCCTAAATCCTGAATCTTTAGATTTCTATTTTAGAATGCTGGGATGATCTCCAAGATTGATGTGATTCAGTAAGATCGTGCTCAGATTTGTCTGTTCTTACCAGGATTTCCCCTTTGCGGTTAAAAAAGTACTTTGAGATTTTGGGAAAGTTTGTGATCTAGCACAGTTTTAAAGCGATAGCAAATCTGCAAGACTGTTTGAAAAACCGTTTGGAATGTGTTTCTAATATTAAATAAGTGTTTTGTGGTGGCAGGTGGCCAACAGGTGGCGTCATGAAAGACAGCAACATGGTATAACCAAGGAGTCACAATCAAGCTCAGAAAGAGAGTCAGCTATCTCAAGGATGGCTGATGATGAAGGAGAAGAAGAAGAAGAGGAGGAGGAAATGACTTATGAGTCAGAAGAAGAGTCTGAAGAAGGTGATGAAGGCATGAACTTGAAGATTTTACTCAAAGAAACATTTGGTAGCATGGATCTTAAGAGTTTGGATAGACTGCTCCAGGATCCCTTGTTCAGCGAGTTTTTTTTGAACAGCTGCAGAATACATTGGAGGAAAAACTGAAATTTGCATCATATTTTCGGAATCACGATGACGTGTATGGTGCTGTCTTGATTGCATCACGTCACTACATGAAGAAAAACCTCGATAAAAAGGAGGCTCTAGAAAAAGCTTGGGATGAACGCAAATTTCTGGTGAAACGGTTCATTCATGATAATAATGAATTGATTGAACAAGCATTCAATGAAGACAATGGAGAAGAGAGTGGAGATGGGGAGTTGAGTGATGGAGATGAGGAGTTGAGTGATGGAGATGGGGAGTTGAGTGATGGAGATGAAAAGAATGAATTGTAGAATTTACACCAGTTGGCATAATGTTAACAGACGTACATATTTGGTGGCATAAAATTGCAACTGATTTTGAGTGTATACTTTATTGTGATGCTAGAGCTAGTAGATAAGCCTAAAAGCGGTGCAACTTCTGTTTACTATGCAGTGGGCAAAGTCTACTCCACTTTAAAAGATGCAGACACTTATACTTTCCAACGCAATGAGCTTTCCTCAAACGGTATGACGTATACATAGAATGGAATGTCAGAAATGGAGCTTATAGTGTCAGGTTGTATACTACTGCGGGGACATTGGTTGGTAACTTTCTGGCGGGCGCGGTTAGCATGGAGAGTGGCACTTCACATCGCAGCGCATCATTTTGTCGATTTGGTCGATTTTTTGTCGATCGAGCAACTGTGGTATAGACGACATTTTCGTAGGCACTGTCGCGGTCCATGGATATATGCGCAAAATAAATCTAACGGGCCGGTAAACTTTTGTTCGATTTGTTAAATAAATCTGCCGTCTGCTAAATAGTGCTAAATATATTGATCGGGAGATCACCGGGCTAGGGTAGGGAGAGCACTACTTGCGCCGATTAGTGTAGATCATTGTTTCCCATTTTTTTGTTTAAAGAGGGTCACCGTCCTGGGGCTTGGAAAAAATTGCTATATTTATGCTTAATCGATAGCAAATTGTCATTATCTACCCATATGCTCTTAGGTAGACAATACTGTATCTGTCGGTGGACTCGAATGCTACGATTGTTCTAATAAGGGGATGTCGCGAAGGCGCATTTTCATTCTTTATATCTTTTATTTGTTGTTCAAGGGTCTCTGAAAGTTAACGCGCCAAAACATGGGCTGGGCTACTCATATGGAAAAATTGGTAGCTATCTTTCAAAAGATGACTGAGAAAACTTCTTTTTTCTATTTTTTATAGTGATGATGATTGTCGTTTTAAAGGGGCCACCGTCCTGGGGTTTCGATCCAAGTCTTTCTAATTGTGACTTATTCTGTAGTTAAGGAAATGGTCTACCGATCCGGCTTGGCATGTACGTACGTTACGTATGTACGTCTATGCGTTAAATTTTCTAAGTAGGTTCGTGGGGTAATCGGTCGATAATCGATGAGGTAAGGCGTAATGACGATAGCGCAAAATCTGAGGTAGCATGCAATAATTGGTTATGGATGTTCTGGTGTGTAAAAGAATGATCTAAAGGTCAAAAGCTGTTGTTTGATACCACATCGGTCATATTTGTTAAAGATTTATAATTTGGGTGCGCAAGTTATTCAGGATCTGTTCCGAGACCGAAAACACGTATCTGAGGTAAAACTGAATATAGCATGCAGTAATTAGATATTGATGTGTAAAATAATAATCAACAGATCGTCAGCAGTCATTTGATACCACATTCGCTCGTCTGTGTTCAAAATTTGCAATTCCAGTGATCTCCCCAACCGGACCGCCCCGCCCCCGCGCCAACGGGAGGAGGCGCATCCCCCCCCACTCGGCGGCGCCGCAGCCGGATTACGGTATGCGCTATCTGCTCTATGTTTGGTGTGAAAATAAATTTTTCTTTCCCTCCGCCGAGATTTTTGAGAGGTCAGAAATGATTTTATATTTGGAAAATGCGTCTCTAGGAGTTCTTTTATGTTTCTAAAACAGGCCCTCCGGAGCGTACCTATACTGATGCGTCCCTCTATGGGTACTTTTATGTTTTTAAAACAGGCCCTCCGGAGCGTTCCTATACCGATGCGTCCCTCTAGGGGTATTTTTATGTTTTTAAAACAGGCCCTCCGGAGCGTTCCTACACCGATGCGTCCCCTAGGGGTACTTTTATGTTTGGAAAACAGACCCTCCAGAGCGTGCCTATACTGATGCGCCCTCTAGGGGTACTTTTATGTTGTTTTTAAAACAGGCTCTCCGGAGCGTACCCTGTACCGATGCGTGCCCTAGGGGTACTTTTATATTTGGAAAATTGTCAGGCCCAGACCCAACCCAGGCCTCCAGAAGTCGGTGTCGGTAAATAGGTAAATGGGAACCGAACTGGAGCTGCCGTTGCACCTCACCTGATAACAGCAAAGGGGAGTGATGTTTGCACTTGCAGGCAGGTATTCGGAAACTAATTGGCATACCGGGTATCGGTATTTATAAAAATTGCAACTACTTAGAGATTTAAGCTGTTCTGTTTTAGTGCTTTTACTACCACTTCTCTGTCAAGTCGTTTAAACTTTGCGCGCTTTGTGTTGTTTCACATGCAGCAATATTACAGTAAGCCGCCGCGTCAGCGCCGGGTGGGGGGAATGGGCCGGGAATCCGCGTCGCCACGCGCACTACGAAAGAGAAAATCATCTAGGAGCAGTGTGTCTGCTTTTTGCCGCGCGGGGTGAGTGCCCAGCACAATGAAAAAGCGGTAGCGTGTTTTTTTAAAGGACGGCAACTGCAATTTACGCTCGACGCTTCACGCACGTTCTATTTTTTGTTTTTAAATAAAAAGTAAGTGTAAAAAGAAATAAAGTGTGTGTGAAACTAGTTTAGTTATGTCTAACGCTACTGTTGTTGGTTGTGGTGCTCTCTGCCACCAATATGCCACTGTTTTGTTTGCTCGATTGCCTTCCCACCTACTCCTGATTGTTTGAAGTTAAAGAACGATTCTTCTCCTTCCCCCTGACCAATGAATATACCACTGCAGTCTTTTGAGTGAACAATGTGTTATTTCTTCCCTACGGCAACTTGCGTATTCTCCCACGGTCGAAGATAACTGTCCCCGATGCTGACAACCAGTTTCGCTGCCGAACGTTGCCAAAACTGTCGAAGAAAGAAGAAGGAAGAAGAATAAAGTTATGCGTTCGATTGCATCAGATCTGCGTATTACACGACTGAAGCGGGTGTGCATTTATTTTGTTTGGAGAGTTGCTATCATTTACTCTCAAGCTACTGTCTGAGCAGCAGGATCAACGTCTGCTAGCTGCAGCTGCAAGATCAGTCCGGCTCCATACCTACTCCCCTTTTCCACGCAGATTGATTTGATTGCCCGGGTCACCTGAGGCTTAAACCGCAAGCTGATCAGCGTTGCTGGAGGGCTAGCGAGGCACGGTTGAGACACAGACCAAAACGACAATGACATGACTCGAGTGTACGGACTTCACATGCCGGTGGAATAATTTGTACTTCCAGTTTGTTACTCACGTTATCCATACATGTAACAGGTGGTCGGCCCACCCGTAACAGGGGGTCTGCCCCCCCCCCCACCCGACTTAGGCCAGACCCCCCTCCCGAGACGATTTTGCCGACCCCCTCCGATTTTTCTGGCAAGTAATTTTTTTGGCAAAATTTTGCAATTTTTGCAATTTCAGACACAAAAATTTCAAGAATCGCCTGCAAAACAGCACTTGTTAGCTGTATTTCAGCCCAAATTAGCAATTTTTGGCCATTTTTAGCCAAAAAATTTGTCATTTTTTCGATTTTTGAGCGTTTTTAGTGCCCAACCCTCCTCCCAAAATTTGGGCTCAGACCCCCCGGCCGGCGCCAGACCCCCCAACTCCGTCGCCCCTTCGGCGGATGACCTGTTACATGTATGACGTTAACTTTAGCGAAGGATTCGTAATGCTGCACCAATATGCGGTACGTATTTTGAGTTGTGGAACCGAAACTAAACCTGTTTTCGACTGATTTTAATAAATTCAAAGCACCCAAATTAACTGTTGTTGAATCATATTTGTTTGGTTCAGGGACCAGAAAGTAGAGAACAAATTGAGGAGCCAATCTCAGGCAATGGACTGGAATCACCGATTTGCACTTTTCTCAGAGAGCTCGCCAATCCGTCAAAATAGTAGACCCCATCCGGACGTTTTATGAGGGCAGTGAAATGACCGGGTCGGTGCATAGTGATTGCAACCAATTTGTAGTGATTCTATCTGCTACCAATGTGGCGCAGTCTGTCCGGTAGTCTGCGAAAGCAATCCTCTAATTTTCCCGCAGTTCGTATCCACGGACCATGGGGTGTTTGAAGCTGGAAAAGGTTCGTAGGATCAGCCTCTGTTCTCTGTTCTTGAATTTGCTTGGCTCGCGTAAAGGCAAGGTAGACTCGCTCTCGCTGTGAACTGCAGAAATTAACTCTGTAAGGACGCACCGGTTTGCATGTTCAATGCAAAAGTTAGAATAGTACCCATCCATCAATAGATCGAGCCGATGCACCAGCTTTCGGGTTGCACGCTGCAGTGTAACGCTCACCACAAAACGGCAAGAATTCTTGATGACGATTGAACAAGCTCCTAATCTGACCTTCAAAACTGCGGTCTGGTTGTTCTCTACAGTATTTAAGTTACAGCAAGTTGAGTGCGCTTCAAATCTGCTAAACAATACTTTTCCAGGATCATTTCTTTTATTTCGGTAATTCGTTCCTGGCCAGCAGAAGACGGACAATCCGAGTATTGACAGAAGGTGTCTCACTGCGAACCCAACAGTACTGGAAATACTTTAAGAGCCGTTGGTTCTCGTTTCCTTCTAAGTCTATTGTGCGCATACATGGGCCGAGAAAATCTGGAGGGTGTATGAAGAGCTGGGGGGGGGGATCCTGAAAAAAAGGTCAGAAAACGCCTATTTTGCCTTAAATAAGCGAAAATTTTCTCCCTCCGGGGGTGGGCGAGGGGGTATTGGCCGGCGAGGGGGAGGGGTATTCCCCTAGGGCCCGACCGGATATCCGGATCCGGATCCGGCCGGATATGGCCATATCCGGATCCGGTACCGGATCCGGATATTACCTGCCGGATATCAGTCACAGATGAGAAAACGTGATTTTTTACGTATTTGAACATAAAATTTGATTAGTTCCAGTCATTTTAGGACATTTTTCGCTATTTAACTGCACAAAATGCTAAAAACCCACTCTCAAAATATCATCAGAGTGCGGAATCGCTTTGCACATACATTGTATGTACATCACCGGTGGTTTATCTTTGCCACTTAGAGTAAGGCTTCTCGTAAACCCTTTTTACCTGTACAATAAATATGTCCCTATTTGTCTTCCCCTTACTTTTAGGCTTGCTCAGGATTTTGCAAAAGGAAGTATTAAATTCTTAGATCTCTGGTTGAGTCACGGCCCAATCAGGGCGAGAACATTTGAACAAAATTAGCTTGAAAAACGCTTTTGAAAGCATTCTCAGTATAGTATTAACAGAAATTAGGAGGTATTGTAGTTCGAAGAGGTCTGGTTGGGCACTGGCCCAAGCAGGGCGAGAAAATTTTGAAATTTCAAAAAACTGAAATTTTGTAATTGCAATAGTGAAAGCCGGTCAGCGAAAAATGGAATCATTTCCTTTTCCTGTATCATTCCTCGTTTTTGTCGGAATTGGATGAAATTTGGAGTGTAAACGCAGAAATTCAGGGTAATTCGTGTGTAAAAAATTGACGCATGAACTCCAACGCTATCGTTAGAGTTTAGGCGATAATGTAATATAATTTTTTTTCGGTGACCGGCTTTCGCTATTGAAATTACCAACTTTCACTTTTTTTGAAATTTCTCGAGAATTAGTCAAGCCTAGTGCACCAAACTTTAACACATAAAATTCCCCGAATTTTGGCACCTATTGTCCAAATTTCGGCCTATTTGGTCAAAATTTTCGGAAATGGCAGTAAAAAGATGTGATCATTTTTTGAGACACCCTGTATGTGGTTTATTGCATTGTAAAAATTTTTAAGTTGATCAATGATATCCGGCATATCCGGATCCGGATCCGGCCGGATATGGGCATATCCGGATCCGGATCCGGATCCGGTAGAAATTTGTATCCGGTCGGGCCCTATATTCCCCCATACCCCCGGCCCTTGTATGATTGTGCCAGCGGAAGAATCCAAGTTCTGCAACAATTTGCGAGTCGTTTTATACACCGACGTGACAACTTCTAAAATTGCGTACGTACGTACGTACCTGCGATGCGTCATTGCGCAACTGCTGGACAAATAAACTGCTTTGCACCAACGGCATCTTTACGTTTCAAGAAGTGGATAAGTGTAAGCAGTGCTCGGTCTTTTTGGTCTTCTATTCCATTTCCGCTTTGGTTGGTGAGCAGATCGACGAAGTCAGGTCTGTCATGCAAATGACAGGACAACGCCATTAGCACGTTGTCGATGGTGTAGGTGTTTGCAAGTTCACGTCCACCCCATTTGATGAACACAGGGCCACTTTCCTCTGTTGATTTCTGCTGTGTCATACGGTCTGCGGTGCTCGACTGTTTTTGTCGTTTGCTTCCTTCATCTCGACTTACATACCCGGCATGTTTGCGCTTCCGTGCAGTATGCGTCGGGGTGCAGGTTCCTTTTGCTGCCGTTTCTTACGAGTGGGGTCGGCCATCAAGCGAGAAACATGTCTGAGCTTTCGAGCTATGATTTCCGATTCAATCAGCCCCCTCAAGTCTTCCGTCGGAATCTGCTCATGACCGCTGTACGACTTGCAAGCGTAGGAATCGGTAGGTATTTATTCGGTAGATATCCAAAGAATCGGTAGGTATCTTTTCCGTATCGGTACGGTATACTGAATCAAGAGTTGTTGGTATGTAACTGTGGTTGTATACATCCAGGCCCGCCTCATTTTAAAAATATTCTGCTTTACGTTTTCTTGCCCTACTTTCTGCGCTACGCGGCACAAGGAAACGAAATCATTAACCATTAATAGTGAGTTTTTGCAACTGTAGCTAGGGCCCGACCGGATATCCGGATCCGGATCCGGCCGGATATGGCCATATCCGGATCCGGTACCGGATCCGGATATTTCCTGCCGGATATGCCGGATATCAGTCACATATGAGAAAACGTGATTTTTTTACGTGTTTTGAACATAAATATTGCATTCGATTGGACCAAATGCTTGTTAGAAATTTCTTGAGACGATTGTAATCCATGACCCCAGTAGTTCAGAAAACCCAGATTTCTGTGCAAAGGATAACACCCTCATTTTTGACAATGATAATTTTTCACCTTGACTGAAAGTAAAAATTCGCCAGATTTAAACCGGTTTTGTGAAAAAGCTGAGCTCTTCAGGTTCTTAAGTCCATATAAAGATTGGTTAACTAAATTTGGCAAAGATCCGATGAAGGGTTCTTGAAATATTTACGATAAAAATTGACATCTGAAAATTCGGGTCAGTTCATTTCGGAAGGGGATAACTACAAGCTACAGAAGGCGAGCAGGCTAGGACTTGGCCAAAACAAACTTGTTTTTGCTAATTTTTCATTTAATTAAAAATAAAAAATCTAAAATAAAAAAACGAACTATTATTGAGGCAAGTTTATACTGTAAATCTGTACTTTACAAAGATCAAAGCGTCTCTTTTAAGTTGCAGAATGGATATGAATGGCTTGAGACTCTAAACTCAACTCGCAAAGAATGGAAATCTCAACTGAGATTTTTCAAATTCATAAATTTTTAGTTTGTAAAACTAGGACAGGTTTACCAAAAGGTCGGCTAAGTATACCACATTAGAGAGAACAAATTTGAACATGCAAACAATAAGTTAGCCAAAAGTCTGTGATGTCAACCATTTTTATCTAAAAATTACGAAATGAGCTGAACTTTCATGCCAAACTGTGTTTCCCCTTCTGTTTTTTTTTCAGATGAGGTCTGTATCTGGAAAATAGGTATGCCTAATAAATGCTAAAGGAAAGATTGCATAGACATTCCGACCAAATTCGAAAATGATTGGAAAGCGTCCAGTTATCAATTTCTAGCCGCGGTGATAAAATATGCAAATATGCAAAAAATATGTACATATCTCATTTTTGCATGCATATGACATATGCAATATCACATGCATCGCAAAAACCCGATATTATCCAACCATAGTTTGAACTACAATTATTAGATGTTGTTTTGAATCAACTGTTATGTATATATGTGGTTTATTGCATTCTAAAAAAATTTTAAGTTGATCAATGATATCCGGCATATCCGGATCCGGATCCGGCCGGATATGGGCATATCCGGATCCGGATCCGGTAGAAATTTGTATCCGGTCGGGCCCTAACTGTAGCGCGATGCGGAGGTTTCTGTCTTGTCAACTGTCAAATACGCTGAGCTGATGATGCCAGTATACAGAATTGATTAACAGCATGTGTTTCTCTTCGGTCGCAGCTGAGCTCGTTCGAGTAACTAGATGTGTAGTCTTGGATCTGTTGGAGCAAATTTATTCTGGACTTCGAAATCGAAACGGTTCATCAACAAAAACGTTTGAAACAAACACATTATATTCCATGCAAATTACACTGTTTTAATTGCGCACTGTTTCAACGTTTAAGCGGTTAATTTAGAAAGGCAACACACTGTCAACACTCGCTAAATCACTACATTTGCAACGCACCGTAGTTTTAGTCGCAAAAATACTCGGGGGCAATTTTAGTTGCATTTGTGTTGCACTTTTGCTGGGCACTGACGACGCGCCGCTTTTTGCTGGTGTATTATGGTGAAAAGGCAATTAACCTGCCAAAAACAGACATCTACGGAATAGAGAAAGGAAATACGGATACTGTTTGTTTTGTCTTTGTGTAGACTGGTCTATCTAATTAATTAATTAATTAATTGTCGCTTAACTGGAGCAGGATAATATGGCTGAGCGTCGCAAGACACGGGCGAAACGGAAAGACAAGGTAAGATAAGAAAGAAACAAGTAGTGTGGGATCCGATCCGATTTGCGGGGGGGCTTGCGGCCTACGATCAGACTCGAGGTCCATTCCGCTACCCCCGTGATTCGTCATCTCGGACGTTGCCCTTCTTTCACTGCCAGCCACTCCTAGCCATGCTGCTGGGCGCCGGCGTGTCGATGCCATGATGCTGACAGCTCCCGACGGCCGCCGTGCCCCATATGCCAGAGGGCTCCCGACATAGTTGGTTTCTCAGACAGCTTCTGACATCGTAGATCTTCTTCCCAACGCGGCATGCTTTGTGGAGTGGCTTCGGTGCTTAGGCAGATCCAGTCGGTTCCCATTTTACCTACTAGCTGTCACCAGCTTTCGGTGGCCTGGGTGGAGCTTTCTGCCGACGACCAACTCTTTGCGGGCAAGAAACTTGCCGCGCCGAGAGGATGAGCGCACTTAGTCGCGCACAGTGGCTATGCGGCCTAAACCACTACATCCAGACATGGGCAAAGGGGGGGGGCTGAGGGGCGGGTTGGCCCCCCTCAGGCTCTGACCTACCCCCCTCAGCCGGCCGCTACCCCCCCTCAGGAATTTTTTGGAAGAAGTTTGTATAGAAAATTATGATAAAAATATGCCTGGATTAGGTGTAAATGAGCTCAGAATAGCTTATTTTAGCTTATTTTAATGAAAAACAAGCCAAAAAACCTTGATTTTAGCAAAAAATCGGACTTTTTGGCTTACCACCCCCCTCAGCCCCCCCTCAGGAGCTCCTACCCCCCCCCTCAGCCCCCCCTCAGGAATTGAAAATTCTACCCCCCCTCAGCCGAAATGCTAGCCCATGTCTGACTACATCAACTGTGCCGGCAAGTAGTCTAGGAAGCGCGATCATCATCAATCATCAAATGAGCTTAAAATAAGAGAATCTTTGCTAAACTGTGGCATATTTTGTGTGTCAAAATTCTACGCATTGAGATTGAGATAGTCTTGAAAAAATGTAGAATTCCTGCCTGAACAGGGCTTTTTTCAATGAGCAGAACAGAAAAACAGATAATTAAGATAATCAATATTTTCTCAAGACCATGTCATTCTGAATGCATGCAATTTTTGAAACATAAAATATCCCCACAGCTCTAAAGAGTTTCTGCCGATTTTAGGTCATTTTAGACATTGAAATTAACAAATTTCACATATTCATTAAATTTTCCGGACTGAAACAAGCCTGATGCGCCAAACTTTCTCACACTAAATATCCTCTATTTTGGCACCTAGGTTTAAAATTCCAGCCAATTTGGTGAAAATTTGCCCGAAATGGCAACAAAAAAAACAGATGTTATATTATCTTTGTAACACCCTGTATGTAGTGTAGTGACATGATCATACATGTGCATGGGGGGTGCCCAGGGGGGGACGAAAATGAAAATCTACCAAACGTTGCTAGAGGCTGCTAGAAAGCCTCCAGATGCGTTTTTAAGCCACAGAAATCAATTTTGGCAACTACGCAACTACGCACCCTTCCTCCAGGCAACTACGCACCAAACCCGAAATTTTTTCAAATTTTCCTGGAAAATTTCGATTTTTTGACAATGTTTCTATCAGAAAGTGGTTTTTTGGCAATTTTTTGTCGAAAATTTGATTTTTACCGCAAATTTTTGAATTTTAACCGAAAATTTCGTATTTTCAGCCAAAATTTTGGATAAAATTCAAATTTCCCGCCAAAATTTTGGGCGAAAATTCAAATTTCCCGCCAAAATTTGAATTTCCCACCGAAAATTTGCACCTATATCCAGGCAACTACGCACCGAGACCTGGCCGTCCCTCCCTGAGCCGCCGACCATGCACATGTATGGACATGATAAAGTAGTGTGTTGCAGAACAAGAATCAGGGACCGCAATTGACTAAGGTGGAGAAAGCTATCGCCACTCATGTCAGATTTAACTGTCCCACTAAAACCACCATGTGTTCCGGCGAAGAAGTGCACTATTTTACCGGTAACTTTGTCTACTTTTGATCTGAACCTCTCTTTCTTTGTGTCTCCAGCCTCCAAAGCAATCGACTGTCTGATGGAGTCAAAGTGGTCGACCGGCAAAGGAAAGACCGAACTTCTTTTCACCAACAGATCCGGCGCCTCCAATTATATGCAGGCGTACGTTCTCTTCTATAATAATTTCGCAACTCTAACTATCTTACAGTCAGGCACTTAACGACTTTTATGCTGCCGACACCATATAAGGTGCCCGTACCATTGGTACCTGTACCTAGGGTAGTGGCAGACATGGGCAAAGGGGGGCGGGGCTGAGGGGGGTTGGCCCCCCATCAGGCTCTGATCTACCCCCCATCAGCCGGCCGCTACCAGGAATTTTTGGGAAGAATTTTGTATAGAAAATTATGATAAAAAAAATTATGATAAAAATATAAAGAATAGGCGTAAATGAGCTCAGAATAGCTAATTTTAACTTATTTTAATGAAAAATAAGCCAAAAACCCTGATTTTCGCCAAAAATCTGACTTTTTGACTTACCACCCCCTCAGCCCCCATCAGGCGCTCCTACCCATACATGGGCCGGGGGGGGGTTTGCCCACCCCCCAACTTGGGCTCGACCCCCCAAAACGACCCCACCCACCCACCTGAAGCCAACTTTTGTTCATGACCCCCACCACCAAAAGCCCCGCGACCCCCCCCCCAACACCGGCAGCCCCACCCCCCACTGTTCGGATTTTGACTACCCCCAACCCATTTTTCCGGCCCATGTATGCTCCTACCCCCCATCAGTCCCCCCCCACAGGAATTGAAAATTCTACCCCCATCAGCCGAAATGCTAGCCTATGTCTGGGTAGTGGCATACATGGGCCGGAAAAATCCGGAGGGGGGTAGAGGGGGGGTTGAGACCTCGGGGGGGGGGGGGTCCCCCCGTAAAAAGGCCAAAAAACGCCTATTTTGCCTTAAATAAGCGAAAATTTCCTCCCTCCGGGAGGGACGGTGGGTGGGGGAGGGTGGTATGGCCGGCCGAGGGGGGGTATGGCCGACCGAGGGGGAGGGGTATACCCCCCTTACCCCCCGGCCCATGTATGGGTAGTGGTACCATATATGGTACCACCACAGGCTCCGAAGATATGGTATGGTACCGCTACCGGCACCTTATATCGTCGCCACTATGGTAAAACGAGCCAAGTAACAAAATGGAAAAAATGGAGTTAAGTCCGAAAAACTATAGCTAAAGCACCTAAAAACGTTTTGGCAAAGGAACGAAGTCGAAATTCGCTCTATGTCAGGAGATACAGCCATGTAATCAGAGGCATGTGCACGGTCATCACTCACCAGGTGATCCTGGTAAAATGAGCCAAGTGCTTTGTGCTTTTCCTGTTAGCTGACTTAATTTAACACAACTGACACATGCAGAATGTTTTGCACACCAATTATGTACTTGTATTTAAGGTAAAACATATTTAAACTGAATTGAAGCTAATTCACGAAAATGTAACAAATATTTAAAAGGCGATTTTCTCGATTTCGACTTTCTGTTACTTGGCTCGTTTTACCATAGTGGCGACGATATGGTGGTGGTATATATTATAATATGCTACCCCACATTTGGCCACTGTGGGGGTACCGTATATGGTACCCCTACCTTTGTATTGGTGCCAGTATCGGTACCATATGTTCAGATTTCGTACCATATGGTACCCCTACCAGACATGGGCAAAGAGGGGGCTGAGGTGGATTGGCCCCTCCCAGGAATTTTTTGGAAGAATTTTGTACAGAAAATATTGATTAAACTTTGCTCAGAATAGCTCATTTTTACTTATTTCAATGAAAAATAAGCCAAAAACCTAGATTTTAGACAAAAATCGGACTTTTTGGCTTACCACCCGCTCAGCTCCCCGTCAGGCCCTCCTACCCCTCAGGAATTGAAAATTCTACTCCCCTCAGCCGAAATGCTAGCCCATGTCTGACCCCTACCCATGACTACCACAGTGGCCGAACGTAGGGGTACCATGGTGTCACTACCGAAGTAGCGGTACCATAAACGGCGTTAAGTGCCAAACTGTTAGCTGAATGATTGATGGGCTGAACCTGCTTGTGCAGTAGAATAGACTGTTTCCTCATTTCAGTTTAATGGACAAAGCGTTGTTTTGGCGTGCCAGAAAATTGGTGCCGCGCCGGAAGGAAAGAGAAGCGGCTGGCAAGAAGAAAGAACGCGATTCGGACGAGAAGGAGGCGCCGGCCGGCAAAGACAAAGAGCCGGCAACAGCGGAGACCTCTGGCGGCACTCCCAAGAGATCTCCTCGCAAATCTAAAGCTGAAAAGGAAAGAGAAGCCACCACTGCGGAAAACAACGACGATGACAAGGAAAACGACGACAAGAAGGTTTTGTTTCGGTCAAACTTGCTTTATTTCTAAATAAGATGAAGGTTGAGGAGGACTCTGAGACGAAGAAAAAGAAAAAGGTGAAGCTAGAATTTCACCCGGAGCAGATTTTCAAGGACGGAAACGACGTTTATGTCTGGCATTTCGACCCGGTTTCCTGGACCAAGTTTCTGATTGGACTTAGCTTAGGTGTTACTGACAGTCTTTAAACAGTGCCTAACGGTGTCATTCTGTTCCAGTGTTGGGCTCGATTCTGGTTTGTTTGTTTCCGTTGTGGCCGGAGTGGCTGCGTCTGGGCATCTATTATTTGAGTCTGGTGGCCATGGCTTTCGTTGGAGTGCTGGTCGTCCTCATTGTTCGTAAGTTTTTTAAACTCGCTATTTATTTCGGAGATAGATCAGTCGGGATCTTCCCCTCATTGGTCAGCGTCTACTCTACTCCGATGTTTTGGCGATTTCTTTTTGAATAATCGGTAATTTTGGAAAAATTTGGGGATTCTTTGTGAATCAACGCTGAAAACCGTACATGTAACAGGAGGTCTGGGGTCTGCCGCTACCCAACTCAGGCCAGACCCCCCCCCCCCGGATGGGCGGGCCCCCTCCGATTTTTCTGGCAAGTAATTTTTTGAGCACATTTTTGCGATTTCTGCAAGTCCAGCCACAAAAATTGCCAAAAATTTCCGGTAAAACAGCACTTTTTAGCTGTATTTCAGCCCAAATTAGCAATTTTTTGGCGATTTGATTTTTAGCCAAAAAATTGCGATTTTTTCGATTTTTGAGCAGTTTTTAGTGCCCAACCCCCCTCTCCCTTTGGCGGATGACCTGTTACATGTATGTGACTTGGACTTGGCTGTAGTTGTAGTAGTGGAAGTGATGGTAGCAGTACCATTATGGTATGCAGGTAGTGGTAGCATGCATACAGATACCGGTGCCCCAAGTATCGGCGCCATGCCGTAGGTGCCTGACTGGCTAATGAGTGCAACCTGTACGAGCCTTTATACAGTCAGGCACTTAACGCCGTTTATGGTACCGACACCATATAAGGTGCCGGTACCATATATGGTACCGTCACCATATGGTACTGGTACCATATGGTACCCCCACCTTCGGGGCCTGTGGTGGTACCATATCGTCGCCACTATGGTAAAACGAGCCAAGTAACAGAAAGTGGAAATCGATAAAATCGCCTTTTAAATATTTGTTACATTTTCGTGAATTAGCTTCAATATCAGTTTAAATATTTTTTACCTAAAATACAAGTACATAATTGGTGTGCAAAACATTCTGCATGTGTCACTTGTGTTAAATCAAGTCAGCTAACAGGAAAAGCACAAAGCACTTGGCTCATTTTACCAGGATCACCTGGTGATGTCTGTGTACATGCCTCTGGTTACATGGCTGTATCTCCTGACATAGAGCCAATTTCGACTTCGTTCCTTCGCCAAAACGTTTTTAGGTGCTTTAGCTATAGTTTTTCGCACTTAACTCCATTTTTCCATTTTGTTACTTGGCTCGTTTTACCATAGTGGCGACGATATGGTACCCCCACCTTCGCGTTGTTACCGGTACCGGTACCATATGGTACCACCCTGTTCACATTTGGTACCATATATGGTGCCGGTACCAACAGTCGCCGAACGTTGGGGCACCATATATGGTACCACTACCCTAGGTACCGGTACCATTTGGTACCGGCACCTTAAATGGTGTCGGTACCATAAACGGCGTTAAGTGCCTGAATGTTATAGAATTTTAATTTGGTCTTGTAGAATTGATATCCCTTGCGAAAACCGGTTACCGTGAGACACACACATTGTCTGTATGGTACCGGGCCAGAGTAGTGGCTTTATTTGGCAGTGCACCTGACAAGAAATTGCGTGTGGTGTGAGTGACAGAGAGAGAGAGAGAGAGGTTTCAGTGCGCACCATTCTGTTCGGAGCGATTTGGTTGTGTTCGATGGGTCGTCACCATCTGTGGGTGCTTCCGAATCTGACCGAGGACTGCGGATTCTTCGAGTCCTTCAAGCCGCTCTACTCTTACAAGTACGTGCCGGACCTACCGGCCGACAAGAAGAAAGATAAGAAATCTCAGGACAAAGATTCTGACCAAGGTAGGTAGGTCCAGTCGAGAGTCTAGGGGCTCACCCACCTATGATGCCATGCCGGTCATTTCTAGTGGCCGGTATTGAAACGGTTTAGTGTTTCCGGTCAAATTAAAATTAAATAACAAAATAAATTGTTTTGGTCAAAATCACCAAGTAAATAGCAATTTGATAACGAATTAAATTTCTCGCGATGACTGTCTAACAAGTTAAATTATATTGAATTTCGTAAAATTGGCCTAGAAATTTGATATAGATTTGCTTGGTTTGGCAGCTTCACTAGCCAACGTCAAGCTACAAAACAACAAATTCAGTCCAAAATTCAACTCGTTTTGGACTGACACGACCCAAATTTTGAGCTGTTTCTTTAGGAAATTGAGTGTTGATTTCAGCAAATTTATATTTAATTCACATTAAATAACAAATTTGAATCAAATTGAATTTCAGAATTTGAGTACCAAGCAAATTAATAGCAAGTTATTTTCTTCTGAAGGCTGAGCAAGAAAATTAATAGTTATTTAATTACAGAATATATTTACTCCGAAACACTGACCCGGTTGCCGTTCGCGCATTTCTTAACCTATCGACAAGCCCTATAATGTCCTATGTATTTAGTGTGTCCTATAATAACCGAAACAGTGGGCTTTCTCTTTCTAACAATGTGTATAAATTTTTTGTAAGCCAATTTTTCGTGAAAATGCTCACGACTGAAGGAAATCAAATGTTTTCTCATTACTGAAATTATCATAACTTTTGACCAAAAACGGCTAGGCAGATACGATCACCACACCACGTTGTTGTTGTTGGTAGCCGGGAACAAATAGGCTTCATCTTCAAGCTTCAAAAGTCAGGCGGCCGACCCTTCTGTACCACTGGGTCTAGCTGTCTTACAGACGAGATATGGGCGGCCCGGCTGCACGTTAAACCATCTGCACAGGGCGTCATCAGTGGCAGAAGTGCTAGCGGACATAAGAAGGTTGTGCTGACAGTTTAGGCAAGAGTCCGAAACCAACAATCACGTAGCAACAGAAACAAGCTACGCGCCCGGAGAGAAGACGTTTGCCATTTAGGGACTAGCCAGGTCATACATGTATGTAACAGCTCAGGGCCGACCAGGGGGAGGGGGTAGGGGGTTGTCTTCAGGTGGGGGTCGAGGGAGGTTTCGCCCAGACCGGGGGTCCCTTTCGGTGGGAGTTCAAAAAGCTCCAAGACGCCTGGAAATGCGTTTTAGCACTTTTTTTCAGTAAGGACGCTAAAAATCACTAATTACAACAAATAGCGCTTTAGAGCTAAAAACAAGCAAAAAATGACAAAAAGGGCTTCCAAAAACATCGATTTTTCTTAAATATCAGCAGTGGAAACGCCAAATTCGGTTTCCAAAGGTTTTTCAAGCGAATTTTAGGCTAAAAATTAGTGATTTCTGAGCCAGTTTGTCAGTACTGGAGCCACTACTGGTGCTTGTATTTTTAGCAGAAAGTTTGACAAATTAATAAACGTGATGTCTAAACTCAGTTCCACACATACATGGGCCAGAAAAATGGGTTGGGGGTAGTCAAAATCCGAAAATTTGGAGGTGGGCCTGCCGGTTTGGGGGTCGCGGCGATTTTGGTGGGTGGGGTCAGGAACAAAAGTCGGCTTCAGGTGGGTGGGTGGGGTCGTTTGGGGGGTCGAGCCCAAGTTGAGGGTGGGCAAACCCCCAGACCCCCCCCGGCCCATGTATGGTTCCACATCATGCAACGCCAATCATTCCTGCAAATTTCAGATCAATACTCTTTGAGTTACGTGAAAAGTTAGAATTTCGGTTAACCGCCCTGGTTCTTAGTTTTCGGGTAATAAAATCAGCATGAGCGTGAGTTTTTGCACCAAACTAGCACAATATGTAGCCAGTTGTCTTGTTAATTGTTGCTGAAAATTTGAGCCAAATTGATAAAGAAATGACCGAGAACCAAACGTTTGAGTGAACTCGAAAAGGTGGAGAGGACATTTTTGTGCACTACTGTGTAGCTACGGAGCCATAGTATACTATGAGCTATATTAGGCTAACTAAGGGCATTTGGCCACTTAGAGCCGAGTACGGCTACGTTTAGCTTACTAATCTGCACATCCTTTGCCAGCTGTATTAGCCAGCCAACGATATATACCCTAGGTTGACTACGCATAGCTAAGCAGGGGTTATAGCCAAGTAAGGAGTAGCTCCCTGGACTGACAGACAGCTAAGTAGCGTTGTAATTGAGTCAGTGAGCACGCGTCTCTTTGTCTGTTGAGTTTAAAATGACATTTAAGAGTCAGTGTCTGAATCGATCGAGTCTTGGCCCTTTGGCCTCTTCAGACCCAAAGTTGAAAGTTTGGCTTAGAGGGCTGTAAGTTTGCACTACTAGTACTACTTGATTAGTTATTCAACTGCTGCAGAGGAATTCCCAATTCGACGCTTCACGCTCGAGATATAAGCCCGCGAAAATCGGCTTGCTTAACTATGGGATGAAAATTTCCAACTTGAATTTCTTTCTTACTCACAAGGGTTGAGACTTAAAAATTGAGGCTTTTAGGTAACTTTTCGAGCAGATTAAGAATTTTTAGTCCAAAATTGTTTTCGATGAAAAAATTTTGTTCGCCCTCCTTTGGAGCCCCCTAGCTCGACTGGAACCCCCTCTATACATATTTTTTATTTTAGAATTTCGTAGCGCTATTCAAGTGCTACATTTCGGTATAAAATATTCAAGATTTGAGGGTTTGGTTTTTGAGAAAATTGACCTTGAATGTACGAAACCTGAAAAATCGCCAACTTTCAGTGTGCTCGAAAATTTTGTAAACGATTCCTAGCCTTTAAATTGTAATTGGGACTTTTTAGTCCAAAATTGTTTTTGATAAAATGTTTTTTTCGCCCTCCTTTGGAGCCCCCTAGCTCGACTGGAACCCCTCTATACATATTTTTTATTTTAAAATTTTGTAGACTATTCAAATGCTACAGATCAATAAAATAATCAAGGTTTGAGGTGTAGGTTTTTGAGAAAATTGACTTTGAATGAACTACACCGGCAAAAAATATGAACAAAAAAGCAGGTTTTTATACATTCAAAGTCAATTTTCTCAAAAACCTACACTTGATTATTTTATAACAATCTGTAGCTTTTGAATAGCGCTACAAAATTCTAAAATAAAAAATATATGTATAGAGCGGTTCCATTCGAGTTAGTGGGCTCCAAAAGAGGGCGAAAAAATTTTTTATCGAAAACAATTTTGGACTGAAAATTCTTAATCTACTTGAAAAGTTAACTAAAAGCCCCAATTTTTAAGTCCCAATTACAATTTAACGGCTAAGAATCGTTTATGACATTTTCAAGCACAATGAAAGTTGGCGATTTTTTCAGGTTTTGTACATTCAAAGTCAATTTTCTCAAAAACCTACCTCTTAAATCTTGACTATTTTATACCAAAATGTAGCACTTGTATAGCGCTACAAAATTCTAAAATAAAAAATATGTATAGAGGGGTTCCAGTCGAGCTAGGGGGCTCCAAAGGAGGGCGAAAAAATATTTCTTCATCGAAAACAATTTTGGACTAAAGATTCTTAATCTACTCGAAAAGTTACCTAAAAGCCCAAATTTTTAAGTCCCAACCCTTGTGAGTAAGAAAGAAATTCAAGTTGGAAATTTTCATCCCATAGTTAAGCAAGCCGTTTTTCGCGCGCTTATATCTCGAGCGTGGAACGTCGTATTGGGAATTCCTCTACTGCAGTTGAATAACTGTTCAAGTAGTGTTAGTATGCCAACTTACAGCCCTCTAGGCCAGACTTTCAATTTTGGGTCTGCATACCAAGACTCGATCGATTCAGACACTGACTCTTAATTATGAAGCTTTGTATCTATGTTACTGACCGAACTTCTAAACTCTAAACGCTCCACATCTTCCCGAAGAATTAGCCTATACTGAGCTTGTTCACACTGTTAGAAAGGCCATTGTCACGGCTATAGAACGCACTAAGTCGGTTGCCGATAGCTTGAGAAATGCGTGAATGCCGGCCACCGGAAGTGGCGCGGTGGTGTAGTTGGGGGTGCAGATGTTTACACAGCTTTGAACCAACTGTTCAGAAGAAGCCAAAGCAGCGGAAGGCGACACAGACACAGACAGGGACGGCGAAAGCGAACAGGAGGAGGAGGAGGCCGGCGCCGAGCCGAGCAAAGGGGAGAGCAGTCAGGAGAGCACGCCGAAAGTCGAGTCTACCAGGAGACGCAGGCCTCGCAGGGACGACGAGGGCTTCGAGATGGTGGAGAAGCCCGGAATGTAGTCTTACCTTTTTCTCTTGCAGCTGTCAGCTTCAGCGACCGGTGCGAATCAGTCGCGCCGCTGTTCTGTCCGAGTCATATCTCTCTTTTCGTAAGGTTGTATTATTAGTTCCGATTCTGTGTTCCATTCTATAGAGACCGTACATGTAACAGGTGATCGGCCGAAGTGGGAGAGAGAGAGAGAGAAAGTAAAAAGAGAGTAAAAACTGCTGAAAGTCGTAATTACCTGCTCTGTGGTTTTTTGCGAATAACTTTTTATGGAGGCGTCAGAGAGACACTGGACCTCAGCTCAGGACCGAAGTTGTAAACAAGGTCGAGCTCCGGCCTGGGGTAAATCCTAATCTGTGCTACGTTTGTTCTGAACACTAATTTGCGCAATGTAAAACATAAGCTTTTTCCTTAATTGCGATGAAAATGAGATGACTGCAGATTTCGAATCTAGAGTTTCTGGCGACTCCAATGATGCTTTTATGACGCTTCTAGGTCAAAGCGTTCCAGAGATATGGTATGGCCGGTCAAAATTTGCAAAAATCGCGAAAAATAGCGTTTTTTTAATTTCACATAGAAGGGGAAACATAGGCAGACCGACGGATTTGGCTGAAACTTACTGTATTTGGTATTTATGAGCGCTGGAATCGATTCTGACACTTCCGACCTTGAAAACCTCACCCTAATATCGTAAGTCGGCTTCCAATAAGGGGAGGTACAGCTGCAAGAAAAACGGATTTGTACTGTAACACAAATTTTCCAAATTTGCATGTTAGAAGTAGCAGTGTTGTAATGGTAGACGTTCGCAAACGCCTAAAAGTGAATGCTGATGCTTATAATGGTATTGGACTGCTCAATCTCATATGACAGAGCTTGACCGCCTCACTTTGAGAGCCGAATTACGGTATCAGGGTGAGGTTTTCAGGGTCGGGAAGCTTCCGAATCGATTCCGGCGGTCAAGAATACCCCATTCTGGAAGTGTCAGCCAAATCCCTATGTTTCCCCGTTCTGTGTGATTTTCAAAAAACGCCATTTTTCGCGATTTTTGCTAATTTTGAAAGGCCATACCTCTGGAACAGTTTGACGTCAAAACGTCATAAAAGCACCATTGTATAGTCGGAGACTCTAGATTCGAACTCTGCAGCCATCTCATTTTTATCGAAATTAGGGGTAAAGCTCATTTTCTTACGTTGCGCAAATTAGTGTTCAGAGCAAAAGTAGCGCCGATTAGGATTTCCCCAAACCTGAGCTCTACCTTATCTACAACTTTGGTCATGAGGCCCAAGTCGCTCCGACGCCTCCATAAATAGTTATTCGCCCAAAAACTGCCAGGTCGTTTAATTTTAGAACAGAATAACACATTTTTTGTGTTACTTGGGCGATAAAGTTCGTGACTTGTGAGACTTTAGAATGCTAAAAACCACTGAAAATCGTAATTTCCTACAAAAAACCATTAATTTGGGCTCAAACGCTGGTTTTTAGCCAGACATAGTGAATGGCAGACCTCCCCTCCCCTGTTACATGTATGTAGAGACAGATTTTGTGTTTGAGAGCTGAGTGGTTGGTTTCGTTCCATCAAATATTTTGGACCGGTACACGTCTAAAGAATGGTGCGTTTCGTTTAATACTGGCTGGTGTTGCTCCCTGGCGTCAGTTGATGGGTTTAACTGATAATAATAGTATTATTATTGTTATTACATAATGTGTTAGCCCCGTGTTTTTATAAGGTTACTAATAAACAGTGCATGGGTTTGCGTGAAGACAGTTATTCGGTTGATCCTGAGGCCGGTCGGCACAGTCGGTGGGTGTAGTGGTTTAGGGCGCAAAGCCACTGTGCGCGACGTCGTGCGCTCATCCTCTCGGCGCGGCAAGTTTCTTGCCAAAAGGAGTTGGTGGTCGGCACAAAGCTGAACTACTGTGGGAAACATATGTGTTATGTATATGTTTTAAAACATAAATATGTTTGTTTTTGGGAAAACATATATGTTTATGTTTCTCAATATGTTTGCATGTCAAATATGTTTTGTATTTATATGTTTTGAGGCCAATATGTTTCTGGAAACATATACATATTTTTGCTATAGGAATTCATTATTTCAAGACTTTTGGTTGCTGTTTGACAGTAAACTTTTCCAAAATCTGACTTTCACTTAAACTTATTGAGTCTTAGTATGCTATCTAAATTATTACAAACCGTTTTAAACAGGAAATTCAGTATCTCAAGCTTGAATTATCGAAAATTAAGACAAAATTTATGTGAATAAGCGACTTTTACACAAATATGTTTTATGTTTAAAAATATGTGCATATTCAATTTTCAGAAACATATAACTATATGTGTTATTTATATGTTTGATTGGCGAAAAACATATATGTATAGTTATATTAATATGTTTTAATAATTTCGATATTTTCCCACTGTAAGCTGAACCCAGGTGTCACCGAAAACTGGTGACAGTGAGTAGGTAAAATGGAACCGACTGGATCTGCCTAAGCACCGAAGCCGCTCCAAAGCATGCCACGTTGGAGGAGATCAACTTAGTCAGGAGTTGTCCATGGAAACCGACTGGGCCTGGGGGCCTCTCTCACACCAGGGCCGACGTTGGGATCCGACATCACCATGACGTCAACGCGCTAGGCACGCTCGTAGTACCTGGTGCCCAACAGCATGGCTAGAGTGGCTGGCAGTGATATCAATCAATCAATCTTTACTTCCTTTTAAAGCCAGACAAACGGTACTTAGGCAGAAGCAGTAAAACAAATAAAACAAAGCCTATGCTATATGTACATGTTGTTGCTGTCTAATAACAAAGTCTTAGATAGAAGGGAAACGTCCGCGATGACGAACCGCGGTGTCGCGAAATGGACCACATTCTGTACGTAGGTCTGATCGTAGGGCCGTAAGGCCCCGCACATCGGATCGGATCGATCCTGAGGCCACTCCTCCGAGATCTTGGCTTTGTCTAAAACAGAAATTCACTTACTGTTGTCAGAGAGTTGGTGAGAAACTATTTTTGGTTATTTGCCATGCCCGTCGATAACTGGTTTTCCAAGTGCCTTTAAAAAGCCAAATTTCCTACTATTCGCTCAGCCTTTTGTCATTCCACCTTCCCAGCTTATTACTGGATCGCAGTTAGGCAGGCACTTAACGCCGTTTATGGTACCGGCACCACCAGGGCTGTTGGTTCGGTTTTTTCCTCGTTTTTTTCCAAAAAAACGGTTTTTTTTTTCAAGCTAAAATGCGGGAAAAACTCAAGCAAGTTTTTAAAGGAAGTAGGTACAATAACTGGTTAAATTGGCTTCAAATGCTTTGAATTTACGTTAATAGAAGCCTTACAAGCATTTTTCTGGCATAACTTAGCTGTTTTTGGCAAAAAATACTGGTACCATTTTCAGGCAACTTTCATTATTGTATTTTTATTGTTTAAAAATCAAATTACTACTCTAAAAGATGAAATTAGTGCATTTCGTAATAAAACTTACGCTATTTCGTTGAATTCTGCAATAAAAAGCGATTCTTAAAAAATTTTTCTGTCATATCGGAAAATAAGTTTTAGAAAAAACCGGAATAAACTGGAAAAAACCGGCTTGAGTTTTTTTCCGGAAAACAAACAGCCCTGTATGGTACCCCCTCGTTCGGGGCCTGTGGTAGAACCATATATGGTACCACTACCTTCGGTACCGATACCATACTGTATACGATACCGGCACCTTATATGGTGTCGCTACCATAAACGGCGTTAAGTGCCTGACTGGATAACCTTCTTTTTCTGCAACTGTACGGGCCGGTATACTACGTTAAAACACTGTTAAAGTAGAATGCACAAGTTTTCTGTTCACGTAAAGAAAAGGTTTGTACGTACGTTTTCTATTTCTCCTCTGTTTCCAATCCCAAACTTCTGTGAGTCAGCTAATTGCTGAATTACAGCCAATAGAACATGGCTCTGTGACCACAGTTTGTGCCTGTACGTTTCTAATAATTAAAAACGGTCGAATTTATTAAGCACTACCATTGGAATTGAATAAGCGTGATATCAAATTTCTTTATAATACTGAAAAATATTACCAAAGCTCAGGCAATAACTCTTAGAATAGTACTGTTTTAAAAATAACCTTCACTCGCTAATTTCGACACACCAGACAAATTGTACGGACGTGTAACTAATGCACTAAACGATACTATGCTTAACAGACAAGCGTACGTACATAAGTACAAGTAAAACGAGGCAACGGTCAAGTTAAGATACCAATGTACTGTACAATACATAGAGAATCACTGTTTGTTTGTATGAAAGATCCCTGAGCCAGCCGATCGATTCGATTCCAGCCAGAGACACCGATCTTTCAGCAATAAACAAACTGAGACCGATTAAGGTGCACGCAACTCTACATCAGTGTTTCTTTTTCGTAGTCAAATTCAATGCTAGGCTTGTCATCGACCATTCGGTAGCCAACCGGTACCGAACCCGACTTGGTAACTTCCGGGCCGGCCTGTGGAGGGTACGGTACGTTATGACCGCCGGTCACTATCGGAGAGTAACCGGGCTCGATTTTGTGACCACCGCCTGGGCCGTGGTTTTTCGCATCTGCAAGCACAACTCCATTTATGGTATCGTCCATACATTTAACAGGGGGTCTGCTGCCCCCGGTCGGGGACCCCCAGACGATTTTTCCGATCCCCTCCCATTTTTCTGGCAAGTATCATTTTTACCAAATTTTTTGGACACTAAAATTGCTAAAATCGCCTGAAAAACAGCACTTCTATACGGCGGGATTCTATCGGAAGCCCTGTAATTTTTCCTGAAAATCAAGTAACTACCGTAACGCGGTACCTGCTTACGCCCTTGGTGAAAAAGCTGCCGAAGATTTTGTACGCGGACAGTACCCCCCACATCGCAATTTCCGATATATATTTACGCTTGTGCGTAGTAATGGGCTCCGGTTTAGAATGAGGATTTAATTTAAGCATTAGTTCATGCTCTAATCGAGCTTTAAACCTGTGGTTACGCTCAAGTTAAACAAATCAGCCACCCTACCAAAGTGATATACTAATTGACGCAACTATGACCCATACCAGTCGGACGGTAAATTGACACTACAGTATCTCTATCTACTCAATAAATTCGCGTCGAAAACCGTAAACAAACAATTCAAATGAACAGGGCTTCCGATAGATTCCCGCCGTATAGCTGTATTTGAACCGTAATTATCGATTTTTAGCCCAAAATTACGATTTCTTGCGATTTTTCAGCGTTTTTAGTCCGAACCCCCCTCCCCTAGAATTTTGGTCCAAAGATTCTATATCTACTCTAGACCAGATTTTGTAGAGTGCCATATAAAGTACCCGAGTATTATAAATGGATTCAATTTTATTTTAGCAAAACCCTAAGTGCCGCCATATATACAGTAGTACCCGGGTACTTTAAACAAGCAGCACTATACGGTACTACAACCTCTAACATGTACGTTACTGTCAGAACATACCGCACATGTAGTAGGTGTAAGCAAAGCTCTAACTGTAGAACAGAACCCATTTAGCAGCGCCTCCCATTTAGTTGTTTCTTGTTATATTCTAGTATTGGCTTGCTTGTGGCTATAGTGGTAGTTGTGCTGGATTCTGATATATTTAGCTAACATCTACATAGTTTGTTTTATAGGCTCTCATAATAGGTCATCAGTGGCGACTTGAGGGCCTGTTTGTTGCCCAACTTCTTACTGGGTAGCGAATAAACTTGACTTGAGAACAAAGCGCACATACCGTAAGCCTCTTGGAATTGCTCCAAGTGGGCCGATTCCAAGTGTTGCTGGTGTTCGGCGTCGGCCCTGGCCAGCTGGTCTTTGCAGAGATGGTAAACTATGCCAGCACCGAACGCGTCGCCCAGCACATTGATGCTGGTTCTAATACGGTCCCTGAAGCCTACGTACTTACTGAGAGCGAAAACAAGTTCAGCTTACAGCAGCCAGTCGACGGCCACGATCAAGCTGACGTCTTGCGAGGGAAGTCCGACCGCTGTCAGCACTAGCAGCATCGTCACCAGCCCAGCACTTGGCACGCTCGCTGCTCCCACGCTCGCCAGTGTGGCCGTGAGACTGAATTGTAAGACTTAGACTTTAGCTAGTCCCATGGTACTGGCACTTTAGCGCGCCGCTCTACTTAGCAATTTAGATTTTCTGCCTAATGGATTGCAAAAAATCTAAATTGCGAAGTAGAGCGGCGCGCTAAAGTGCCAGTGTCATCGGACTGGCAAGTCTAAGTCGGCCCTTTTAGGGATAACAACATGGTTGGTATTGGTACCATTACTACTGAAGAAAGGTGACGTCTACTATTTGTCCTTCTCTGTATTGTGCTTCTCGACGATTGTGGTGGTGTTAATCGATTGAAATTTGCCATCGATATTTTTGAAACTACTCTAGATGGACCTTTGTTAGTGACTACTAACCAATAACTCATTTTTTTTGGACCTCTCAAGATAAATTGGCTACTAAATAAATACCCTTTTGAATTTGTGAATTTGTAGTGAGCAATTTCTCCAATTTTTGTGTCATATCTTACATATATACAGCGATTTAGAATGGGGAAATTGTGCCATTTTCTCTGCGCATTTTTGTTAACTATGCTTTTTCACTGATTTAACTTTTGCCATTCTAAAGCAGTTTTCCTGTTTCATTTTTAATTGTCATTGTCAACCGAGATCGGGCGGCCATCAGGCAGACATGTATAGTGGGGGGTCGGCGGAATCGGCCGATATGGTGTGCGTTGGACATCCCTATGGCCCCAAAGTAAAACCCTAAAACAGTTACGCCCAACTCCCTCTGGGTACCCAGCATGGCCATCCATGGTTCTTTGATAGGGGTCATTTTCTAGTAAAACTCCAAAACACCCCCACGGAAGTGACCTTTTCTCTGGGGGGCGAGCAAACTCAGACCCTCTATGCAGCGTTCGAAAGCTCACTCTGGGCTTTCAGAATCTGTAATAAAATTTATGGCGTTTTTTGTTGTTTCAAAAATAATCGATCGCGAAATATCCATTAATCACGATTTTATCAGTTTTCAGCAGCCAAATAATATGGTTTGGCATGAAAATTTGATGAGCATACTAGGTTTTCTGACACGGCAAATTCAATGGCGTGATCCATTTGTGCATAGAGGACCATGTGATCAATCGATAGCCAGCAATGGCCATCCATGGTTCTCTCTGATGAGGGCCATTTTCCGTAGTAAAACTCCAAAACACCCTCACGGAAATGAACGTTTCTCTGGGGGCGAGCAAACTCAGACCCGTGCTATGAGTTCGAAGCTCCATCATGGGCTTTCAGAATCTGTAATAAAATTTATGGCGTTTTTTGTTGTTTCAAAAATAATCGATTGCGAAATATCCATTATCACGATTTTTCAGTTTTCAGCAGCCAAATATAATGGTTTGGCTGAAAATTTGATGAGCTACTAGGTTTTCTGACATGGCAAATTCAATGGCGTGATCCATTTGTGCATAGGACCATGTGTTCAATCGATAGCCAGCAATGGCCATCCATGGTTCTCTCTGATGAGGGCCATTTTCCATAGTAAAACTCCAAAACACCCCTCACAGAAATGAACGTTTTTCTGTGGGGGGGCGAGCAAACTCAGACCCGTGCTATGCAGCGTTCGAAAGCTCACATCATGGGCTTTCAGAATATGTAATAAAATTTATGGCGTTTTTTGTTGTTTCAAAAATAATCGATCGCGAAATATCCATTAATCACGATTTTATCAGTTTTCAGCAGCCAAATAAAATGGTTTGGCATGAAAATTTGATGAGCATACTAGGTTCTCTGACATGGCAAATTCAATGGCGTGATCCATTTGTGCATAGGACCATGTGATCAATCGATAGCCAGCAATGGCCATCCATGGTTCTCTCTGATGGAGGTCTGAGGTCGGGTGCGCGTGCCAGCCGGTTGGTCTTACTCCCCGGTGCTGGCGGCCCGAAGCGGACTTATTCTTTATTTGTTACTCGGCTTCGGTTGGACGATGTCTTAAATTTTTCTGTGCAACTGGACGTCCTACTCTCGCAGAGATCTATGTGATTTGGTGCTTCAACTCGTTCTACATTCAGTGAGCGAACGGTGCAAAGTTTCTGTGCATTTCTGGCATGTTGGCCATTATCCCAGTTGAGCGGCCTATACACAAACGAGAGGTCAGTCAACGTGCCTAACCTAACCTAACGTGGTCTCAGTTACTGAAAATAAGGTATGGCTATCGATTTTCCCGGCAGTTTTGCTAAGCTGTGTACAGTCAGTAAGGGGCAGCGGCGCCAGGTCAAAGTAGCCTCTTTAAATATCCAGTCACTACGCGCGTCGCACTCAGACGTACATGAAGCATTACTCTGCAACTCGGAAATTGACGTGCTGCTTTTACAAGAAACGTGGCTGCACGCCAACCAATCAGTGCATGATCTCTCAGTTCCCGGCTTTACGCTGGTAACCAATTCGCGCAGACACAGAGATCATGGCGGGACAGCAGCATATGTAAGAACACATTTGAAACCTGAAGTGGATGAGGCTAATACTATCACAGCAAACAGGATTGAGTATGAGCAGCTCTGCATGCGTGTCTATCCACGTAAAAACCATTCTCTTTTGCTGCTGAGCTGTTACCGACCACCTGATGCCCCATTGCAGTCTTCTCTTGAAGCACTCAATGCAACGGCTGAACGAATTGCCCAAACGAACACTAGATATGCTATTTTTGGTGATTTCAACCACAACTTAGCAGACCGTGATGGTGCCTACAACGAAAGTGCTCTTGCTGGCTATCGATTGATCACATGGTCCTATGCACAAATGGATCACGCCATTGAATTTGCCATGTCAGAAAACCTAGTATGCTCATCAAATTTTCATGCCAAGCCAAACCATTTTATTTGGCTGCTGAAAACTGATAAAATCGTGATTAATGGATATTTCGCGATCGATTATTTTTGAAACAACAAAAAACGCCATAAATTTTATTACAGATTCTGAAAGCCCATGATGTGAGCTTTCGAACGCTGCATAGCACGGGTCTGAGTTTGCTCGCCCCCCAGAGAAACGTTCATTTCCGTGAGGGGTGTTTTGGAGTTTTACTACGGAAAATGGCCCTCATCAGAGAGAACCATGGATGGCCATTGCTGGCTATCGATTGATCACATGGTCCTATGCACAAATGGATCACGCCATTGAATTTGCCGTGTCAGAAAACCTAGTATGCTCATCAAATTTTCCTGCCAAACCATTTTATTTGGCTGCTGAAAACTGATAAAATCGTGATTAATGGATATTTCGCGATCGATTATTTTTGAAACAACAAAAAACGCCATAAATTTTATTACAGATTCTGAAAGCCCATGATGTGAGCTTTCGAACGCTGCATAGCACGGGTCTGAGTTTGCTCGCCCCCCAGAGAAAAGGTCATTTCCGTGAGGGGTGTTTTGGAGTTTTACTATGGAAAATGACCCCTATCATAGAGAACCATGGATGGCCATTGCTGGGTACCCAGAGGGAGTTGGGCGGAACTGTTTTAGGGTTTTACTTTGGGGCCATAGGGATGTCCAACGCACACCATATCGGCCGATTCCGCCAACCCCCCACTATACATGTCTGCCCGATCTCGGTTGGCAATGACAATTAAATATTTATTGAATTTCTGACGGTTTGTAAACAAATCAAAGTGCATCTTTGTTTGCTTCTTGGTAAACAGACTATAGTATAGGCAGAATAATAACGAAAATATAACTTTTGAACATAAAAGTAAGAATATCAGGGATTGCACGAAAAGAGCTCTTACTTTTGCAACGTTTCGGCCTCTTATTAGGCGGAATGCCAAGCTGAAGTTGCAACAAGTAAACAAGAAAGCCGTGCGTTTTCAAGCTAATCCTAAATTTAAAATTTTTGCAGTAGAAAATAACACGCATTTTTTGTATCACACCATGTAGAAAAATAGATGATATTTTTTAAATTTCATCTGTCTACTTGTTTGGCTTACTATTCTAGATTTTCAAGTTCTTGTTTTGTATAAAATTTTGGTAATTTTATTCAGAATTTTGCTGACTACAATTTGACTACTAACTACAACTAAATATTCAAGATCGAGAACTTTTTAGACTACTTACTAAGACGGTTTTTAAAGACTACCACAATTTAAAATTCGCAAAAGAATAGAGAGGATAGATAGATAGGAGGCTGCAAACTCGAATTTGATTTTGAGGCTTCTTGAAATAGAGCTAGTCTGCAGTTTGCTTTACCGACTTAGAAGCGTCGAAAAAAACACGATTGATTTGGACGGACATCGATCGATATATTTCAAGTGAAAACTGTATTCAGGTTTAGAGCATTGCTTGCCTGACAGTGATCACTTGACCAATGGACAAGCTGATATCGTTCATCTGGGCAATAAATATGGCAGCCACTGCTTCGTATAGCGCCGTGCCATCCTAAACCAACGTCACCCTAAACCAACTTCACATGCAGCAGATCTACCATGTTGATCGTAGCTCCCACAGGCAGCACGAATCGCGTCACCCTTCTATCAATCTTTAAATTCTCTTCCAAACAGCGGAACGTCACCGGCAACGTTGCGGCGCTGAAATACTGGCCTTTGCCTACGTCAGTTACCTCTATTCTTAGCTAATGGCTGTATGGTACCTGGAGGCTGTTCCCAAGGCGGTGATCCAAGCCTGCAACAGTCCCCTGACGAAGGTGATCGGGTTCCTGCGCGTCAGCAGAAAGAAGAGCAAAGGCAGGGTGATAAGCGCGTGGATTGCTAGGCCAGTTATCACCGTTACCATGTACATGCCCAGTTGCTGCGCTGTGGTGGCCAGATTGGGAATCTCCAGAATCTTGCCGATTATCAAGCACATGATACCGAACGGGGAATACCTTAACTTCAGTGCTCTACAGTAGTACCGGCATGTGGTGAAGTGAGGCGTGTTTTTCCAAGTGTTTTTTTCGTTTGTTTTCCGAAAGAAAACCGGCTTTTTTCCTAAGGGCCGAAAATCATACGTATTTTTGCAGGGCTAAAATAGCCATTTTTGGACGTTCTTAGTCAAAGACTGATCTTTTGAGATATGTAATAAGCCTAAATTTTGCATTATTAGACAGAAAATCAGCTTGTGATAGAAAATTTACATATAGCGGTTATCGACAGGACCACCTAATCTGTTTTGCCATTTTTATCCGAAAAAAACATATATTTTTGGTCTGTAAACACACAAGAAGGCGTTAGAAAGCATTTTAGGAAGCATAAGATTTAGCTAGGATATTGCCAACTTGAACATAAGTTTTTCCGCGATTTTGGAAAACGTGAAAAAAGAAAAAAACAGGTCGAAGGTGTTGGGAAAAACATCCATCCCCGGTAGCAGAGTTTCTAAAGCTCCTACCACATAATGAACGCGACCAGACGCATGATTATGGCGTCCATAATGACGAAGAAGTCAACCATGAGCCGGCCCTGCTCCCCCAACTGTCCTATGATAATGCCGAATGCAATACAGAATACGATTATGCCTAAACAAGAGCAAAGCTTGTACGTATCTCCAAGCAATTACATCAGATAACGCACCCAGCACATTGATACCGTTGATGTGCTCTACAGAGGGTTTCAAAACGTAGGTAGTTCCGTTTCGTATCGATTCTAGAATCTCTGCAGTGTTATTAGTGACCTCCACAAATTTCGGCTTTTCTTTCACGTATTTGGTCTGCACTTGCTGGAATGTGGCTTGAACCAGGTTCTCAGGAAACATGTTTCTGCAATTTCTACATCTTTGTAGTACGTTGTAGCAAATAAGTAAGTAGTAGATGTAGATGGATTGTATTTTGGACTCTGACAAAAAAGCATACTGTACCTGATCAAATCGAGAAACGTGTCTAGGGTAGACACGGTTTTGTTCTCAGTTCCCTCGCCCAAGTTACGACGGATTTTGTTGTCTCCTGGATGAAATGTTAGCACAAGGCAGATACCGGTCTGAAACATTTGAAACAAACTCAAAATGGATGCACAGGTTGTTCAATAAAAAGCGGGAATTTAGTTCTAGCTTTAGTTTGAGTAGACGGATGTTTTTGCTATTGGTGTTATTTGAAACAGGACGCTTTGCCCGATCGATTGGCAGGTCGCCGAGCAAAAACAATTAACTGAGTTTAGTACACTGCCATTATCTCCTGTTTCCTCCGTTTTTTAATGTTGTTTTATGGATTTTGCCTCAAATTCAGATTGGAGAATGTATGCTAAGTTTCCACAAACTCGGACTACCTCTAGTAACCATTGTTCGAGAGCTGATTTTTGTTTGATTTTGCGGTGGCGTCAGAAAACAATCTGAGGAGTTTATTATTACTACTGAAGGAGAATTGCTAGAAGTGCAATTTCCAGGCATTCCCTCAACAGAATTGGAGCCCCTTCGAAAACGCCGTATCCACTGGTAGACCTGAATTTCTCGTGGCGCCTCTTCTTTAAGTAAAGCATTCAGCCTTTTAATAATGGTTACTGGAGGCACCCCGAGCTTTCTGGGAACTTAGCATGCACTTTCCGTTCCGACTTCCAAGGCAAAACCCATAAAATCATTAAAAACTTAAGAAACGGGAGGAAATGGCGGTGTACTAAACTGGCTCACTTTAAACTCTTACAGTACCCGACTCAATCACTTGTTTTTGACCGGCGACCTGCCAGTCGATCGGTCAAAGCGCCCTTCTTCAAATGACATCAAAAGCAAAAAGATCCGTCTACTCAAACTAAAGCTGAAACTAAATTCCCGCTTTTTATGGAACAACCGGTAGCTTCTGCTCTAAACGAGACCAGCGCTAAAAATTGCTCAAGAATCGTGAAAACATGCAATAATTATGGTTGATACAGCCGTTTTGCAATTTTCATGTAGAACTATGTATAATTGCCCAAAAATCGCGGCCGAGCAAAATCTGAAAAGGTGTAAAATCGCCTCAGAAGTCAGTTTCCCGGTCTGAACAGGGTCACTGCCGGCGGGAGCACTCGTACATGTATGAAACGTACATAATCTAAGCGGTTGCATGCAACCCGGACACTCATTTTTGAATTACAACTTTGTTCAGAAGCTAGAATTTTGATTCTGTTGCATAAGTTTAGCCCTTCTATGAGCAGAGCAGAGGAAATAATACGTACAATGGCCGCTAATACGGTGGTGGCGAAGTAATAGCTGATAGCTATAGAGCCCATTCGACCGCTTGACTTGGCGTCCAGTTGAGCCAGACCTGAAAATCACTCTTCTTTAGCCGTGTATCGACAAAAACCTTGGGCACCTGAGATGAGAGAGGAGATAATGAGAGGAAGTATCATCATTTTCAGCATGCGCATCAGCACTTCTCCCGGAAAGTTGATCATGTTTATCGTCTGCACACTGGGATTGGTGGCTCGCAGAAGAAATCCCAAAACTGCGCCGACTATCACGCCCAAAATGGTGAGAATCAGCAGGATATTCTCTCGCATTCGCCGCATCATCTGCAATGGGCATTTGTAAAAACGCTTACGTATTTGGCATCAATTATGCAGGTGCACTGTCGGAGCGTGAAACTAGGCAGAATGCGCGACGCTTACGTCTCGTTGAAGCATGATTTTGTATCGGGTTGCACGCGGAGAAGCGCCCAGACTTTGCAACAACTGGCGCCCGCCAGAGGGCATGCGTCTCAAGCGTTCCATTCTGCCGTCGGCTGCCAGCAGTTAGCCGGTCTTGAGAATAATGACAGTATCCGATCGAGAGTTCATCAACGATTTATGATGGTTTCAATGGCAGAGATGGACAGGTGGACTTGCATAGGGCAGCGGCGCTTGGTTACCGATGGGTATTAGTAAATTACTTGTCATATGGCCAATTCGCGTCGCATCGACCTACTAATGCTTTGTCGGCTAATTGTAATAAACTGGCAGATACCAAGTTTGTGACGGCGCCGCATGTTGAGTCCAGTGCGGAAAGCCGTATGCAGGAGGTTTTTTTAGAAATAATTAATCAGTTCAAGCCTTACAAGAAAGACTTTCACGCCACTACAGCAAGAAGCAGATTGGCCGGAGTGAGGCTTTCAGAGGCGCACAAGAACTGGCAAAATCGGCCGGCGCGACAGGGGTCGGTTGCCGTGTTTCTCAAAAAGCCATAATAACTGCAGGATTTTCCGGCCTTGCAATTAAGTGTCGACGAATCTGAATTATGCATTTAAGCACCGACCGACCGCATTGATTCAGTTTCGATCGGTTTGCGCGATAACGCGTTTCAGCTACTTATTGCCACTGATGCAATCACATCTACGTACATTCTTCTCCTACAGTACGTAACGTACATAGACAATCTTTCAGATTCTCAGCTTGCGTAGTTATTTTGTTTCGCTCCTAATTTGGAGCTCATTTGCTTCCCACGAAAAAAGCGCGCTTTTCTTAAAAAAAGTAACGGAAAGCACTTTCCGCTGGAGGAAGAATGAAACCTCTTACCTTGATATTCTAACAAAGCTACAGCAGGTTATAAGTTACTACTGCACACAGAGAAGTGGAACTATTAGCTGCAATTTGCAGGCAGGCAGGCATATTCGTAATAATACAGAAACGTAACTATCTCTAAATTACTACAGACTAAAGCGATAGGAAGTGACTGGAGAAAAGACGATTTGGTCGGGTCGTCACAAACTGGTTTAGGAAAGATATCAGCAAGCTGTATCTCATGTCGCCGAAGTTGAAAAGTGAAATTGCCGACCAGAACCGACGGGCGGCACCTTTTTTGTCATTCAATGTCAAGCGCGCCACTAGCGCTGAATCGACACGCCCGCTGAGTGGCGACCTGTTTATTAATTGCTCTAATCCT